>VWZX01001517.1:0-29145 GCA_013399015.1 Galbula dea | reverse complement strand
GGAGAGGGGGGGGGGGGAGGAGAGGGGGGGAGGGAGGAAGGCGCGAGAGGGGTGGTGGAAGGGGTGGGAGATGGGAGAGGCTGGGGGAGGCTGCTAGCCACCGCCGCTTTATTTTTAGAGGCTGTAATGTTATCTTTTCGCGTGAGGAGAGGTTTGGGGTGAAAACAAGGGGAAAGGAAATAAAGGAGAGAAGGAAAAGGAAAAAGAGGGGAAAGGAAAAGAAGGAAAAGCAAGAAAAGAGGAAAAAAGGGAAGGGAAGGGAAGGGAAGGGAAGGGAAGGAAAGGAAAGGAAAGGAAAGGAAAGGAAAGGAAAGGAAAGGAAAGGAAAGGAAAGGAAAGGAAAGGAAAGGAAAGGGGGGAAAAATATTTGTGCTTTTTTGTGCTTTTCCCCCCTCACTTTCTCCTTCCTGCACGCAGAGAAGTCACCAAGTCACAAGCTAAAGGCAAAGGGAGAACCTGGGAATATTTTGGCTCCCTCATTCCCCTGGTGCAAACAGCAGGAGCCTGGTTTCTCTTTTTTCCCCTGCTGTATCCCAGGCTGTCTCAGCTCCACACTAGGTTTATTCTCCCAACCTTCCAGGGTGGTTTTAGGTACAAATGAGGAATTTTTTTTTATGCTTTTTTTTGCTCCTCTCTCACAGGATCTGCACTTTCAAAAAGCCAATTGAGTGTGGCAGGAAAGCCTGGGGCTGAGAGATCTCCTCCTCCTTCTCCCTCCCCCTTTAAATACCTTCCTTTAGCTGTTTTATTTTTATTTATCTCTCAGCAAAAAAATTGCTTTTCACCTACTCCACCAAATAGTCAGAACTCTTCAGCTTTTAGGGGGATTTTAATGTTATTTTTATTTTAATTAAGTTTTTCTTTTCCACTCCCATAGGCACAGCCTCCTCCATCCCATAACCAGCAGAAGACTCCCCAAAAAACTAAAGAGGGGAATTTGTAGCCTTCCATGGTGGGTTCAGGATCTCCTGGGGGAGGGGGAGAGGGGGCAAGGTCCCTCCAGGGCCCATGGCATTCCCTCCTCCTAGCTTGGAGTTGATGAGTTTTGGGGAATTTCAGGGCAGGGAATGTTGTTTGGAGCTCAGGCAGGGGGGGTTCATTCATAAAAGTATAGGGGAAAAAAGAAGATAGAAATTAAAAAATGAAAAGAAAATGGAAGCCAAATGAAATGAAAGGAAGATCAAAATGAAAGGAAAATAAAATGAAATGAAAATGAAAATGAAATGAAAATCAAAATGAAGTGAAAATAAAAGAAAAATAAAATGAAAGTAAAAGAAAAGTAAAATGAAAGTAAAATAAAAATAAAATGAAAACAGAGTCAAAGCAAAGTTAAAGTAGAATCAAAGTGAAAAAAATCAAAATAAAGTCAAAATGAAAATAGAATAAAGTGAAAAGAAAATCAAAATGAAGTCAAAATAGAATCAAAATAAAATCAAAGTAAAAACAAAAGTAAAATGAAATCAAAATAAACCTGAGATGAAACACTCCCACCCCTCCCAAGCCCGGCTGCCCCAGAGGCAAAGCCAGGCTCCAGCACCCATCCCCTTATCAGCTGTGGGAGGTGGGAGGAGAGCTGGGGAGGGGAGGGGGCAAGGATGCAGCGCATGAGGCAGCGCAGAGAGGCTCAGGAGCTTCAGGCTTCGCACTGATCCTTGGAGGCACTTTGGGGATCGAGTCCTGGGGTGGGGTTTGGGCTTTTTCCCCCTTTCCCCCCCCCTTTTATTTGTATTTTTATTGACAAAATCAGAAGATATTTAGAAGGAGGAGAGAAAAACCCCAAACCCCACCCCAAGCCAGCCTCCTCTCGAGGTCTCTGCGGGAGCAGCTGGTAAAGCCATCAAGCTCTCGCCGAGTGGAGCTGTGACCATGGCTGGGTTAGCTTCAGGAGAGGAGGGGGAAAAAAAAAGAGAAGAGAGAGAAAAAAACCCCAAAAAAGCCCAAACTCTGCGCTTGGGTTGGTGCTTGCTGCTGCTGCTGCTGCTGCTTTTTTTTCCCCAGCCCCATGGCTCTGAATAGGTTCCTTCAGCTGATGTTATGAAAAGAGTTCTCTTTCCCAGGGTAAGGTAGAGTGAGGGCTTCCTGAGAGAGGGAGAGGGAGGGGAAAAGGAGTTCTGCTCTTGGTGAGAGCTCTTCCTCCTCCTCCTCCTCCTTCATCTTCCTCCTCCTCCTTCATCTTCCTCCTCCTCCTTCATCTCCCTCCTTCTCCTTCATCCTCCACCTCCTATTCCATCCTCCTCCTCCATCCTCCTGCTTCCTTCTCCTTCTTCCTCTTCCCTAATCCTTCATCTTCTCCTTCCTCCTCCTCCATGCTCCTCCTTCATCCTCCACTTTCCCCTCCTCCTCCTTCCTCTTTCCTCTTCCTCCTCCTTCCTCTTTCCTCTTCCTCCTCCTTCATCCTCCAACTCCTACTCTATCATCATCCTCCTCCTCCATCCTCCTCCTTCGTACTCCACCTCCTACTCCATCCTTCTCCTCCTTCATCTTCTACCTTCACCTCCTTCTCCCTCCTCCTCCTCCTCCATCCTCCTAACCTATCCTTCTCCATCCTCCACCTTCACTTCCTCCTCCTCCATCCTCCAGAGAAGCTCAAAAGCTCCACACTTAGGACTGTCTCCTTAGAGAAACTTTAGGAATCAAGTCCTCCTCCATCCTCCTCCTCAGTCCTCCTACTTCCTCCTCCACCTCCTACTCTATACTCCTCCTCCATCCTCTTCCTCCTCCCTGCCAGCCCCTGTGGGTGTCCCCAGCTGCTGAGGGGGGACTGAGGCAGGAACAAATTCCACCTCCCCACCCCTCAGTCTAGGACCTCATTGTTGGTCCTATCCAGCCATCAAGTTCTCACAGAGTGGAGCTGTGACCATGTCTGGATCCCCTTTATCCACAGATGATCTCCAGAGGTCCCTGCCAACCCCCCTCTGGGATCCTGAGCCAAAGCTGAAGAGCAGAACTGTGTGGGTGCTTGACAGAGATGTCCTCTAAAGTCACAGTGAATCACGTCCAGGGACTGCTGGTACCACAGGTGGACATATGAACATCTTCATCATTCACAACACCCCAAAACAACCTGTCCAGTTCTTTCACCAGATAAAAAGGGGCCCTAAGCCTGCAGTTTTGGGCCTGACCATCCTTGGTCATGGTGATTTATTCAAGATCAGGCCAGAAACATCTCTCCTGCTGTGGTTTCTTTTGGAGCAGGTGCTCCAGGAAAATGCATCTGTCATCTCCCATCTCCCCCAAAGGCTGAGTATTGTCTCTGCCCTGGTTACAAGAGGTTCCTTTCTCTCACCACAGGCTTTGGAGAGCAAGATGAATTATTCTGCATGTCCAGATGCCTCCTTTGGTTTGGGATGATGCATGAGAGCGTGTGAGGTCCCTGCTTGGAAGTCTTCCCACTGGAGGACTCTGTTCTCCTGAGCAGATCTGTCCTATCAAGGCAAAGGTAGTTTGGACAGAGCAGTTGTGTTTTGTTTTTCTTTCCAATTGTATCCATGAACGTGTGTCATGAACCAGGAAGGAATGTGCTGCTAAAAGAAGCCTTTGTAATGTTGCTATTTTAAGGAGACCCTTGGGGATGGAAGGGCTTGAAATGAGTTCCTCCAACATCTTACAACAAACCTTTCCAACTGTTCAGATCCTTCTACTGATGTAGAACAGCATCCAAAAAAACCCCCCAACCAACTAACCAAAACCCAACCAAAACCAAACCCCCAAGGACCCCCCAAAATCCCAAACCAAAGCAACAAACCCCAAACATAATCAATTTACACTGCTTAAGGTTTTGGTCAGAAATATTCACTACTGGGAATTGTCTCTCAGTTGTAGCTAACTTTTACACAGCCTAATAACTAACCTCTCCTCTCCCTGGGTTGTTTTCTTCCCACCTGGCTGACCACTTCCCTTCAGCAGGAGCTGCAATCCCATCCTGGATGAAAAACCTCCTGCCCTTTCTCTCCTGGGTCACTCAGCTTGACTGAAGCATCACAAACATCAAACAAAGCCATCAATGGAAGAGGGAAAGGTCTGACAGGGACAGTGCTGGCAGCCAAAAATACCCTTGGGGGATTGCAAAGCCCTGGAGATGTGGTGCTGAGGGCCATGGGTTAGTGGTGACCTGGCAGTGCTGGGGAACAGTTGGACTTGAACTTAAAGGTCTCTTCCAACCCAGATGATTCTGTGACTACGAAGCAGGTTCTGCTGTGGGGAGAAGCTGGTGGGTAGATGAGAACCTCCTGGGTGAGCACTGCAACTCATGTCTCTACGTAGGGAGGTTTCCCCATCCCAGTGGCCTCCCAGGTCATTCACCACAGCTTTATCTCCTTGGGATGTCACTTCTGACTAGTTCTCTTCCTCTTCCTTGCAAGGGAGGATCTTCTTAGCTTTACCAACTCCACCTTTCAAGACAGCAATGTGAGGTGAGAGGTTTTATAGCAGATTCCATGAGGTTACCTTGCCTGCTGCTCAGCACAGTGAAGATGGGTTGGTGATTTCTGCCCACCACTGAACAACCTCACCCCCCAGCCCAAGGGAGGAGTGTCTCCAGCCTGCACACTTCCCTCCATATGCACAAGGTCTTTTTTTAAACCCATTTTCCCTTCTCCCCCCCTCCCCTGTCCCATGGGAGTTTGGATGTCTCTGACCTTGAAGCAGTTTGTCCTTTTCTTCATCTTGCCATCCAACCTAGAGTCAGAAGCAAGAGCAAAGTCCACTCAGAAGTCAGCAAGCAGAACCTTTCCAAAACTGCCAAGGGCTAAAACAACTTGGCAAGCTTCACCCAAGAAAACTGCCAGCATGGGCTGAGGAGCTGGGAGCATTCCTGGGCCAGCAGAAGCTCTGATTAGCAGATTAGCACTGAAGTGATGTTGATCCCAGCCACGCTGCCTCCCAAAGGAGCCCCTTCACAGCTGCCAGCTGCACCATGGGGTCAGGCATCTGAAGGAGTGGAGCAGATCTTCTGCTGGCATGGCTCGAGGCAGCCTGGATGGACTGTGGTGGAGTTAAAGCAGCTGGAGAAACCTGGCTGTGACAGGGAGCCTGACTTGCTTCTCAAACCTCTTTGAGAGGGGCTTGGGCTCTTCTCCTGGGTTACCAGGGAGAGGACAAGAGGAAATGGCCTCAAATTGCAGCAGAAGAGGTTCAGATTGGATATTGGGAATGATTTCTTCCCAGAAAGAGTTGCCAGGCATTGGCCCAGGCTGCCCAGGGCAGTGGTGGAGTCACCATCCCTGGAGGGGTTCAAAAAAACATCTAGATGTGGTGCTGAGGGCCCTGGTTTAGTGGCATGGTGGGGATAGGTTGACAGCTGGACTTGATTAACTTTGAGGTCTTCTCTAACCATCAGGATTCTATGAATCTAAGATTCTATGATTCCTGATTCTATGAGAGGCTGGAGATGAGAAAGTCTGACCCAGCACTGCCTGCATCCTGCAGGATGGGGCTGCTTCTCCTGCTCCAACAGCACCACCAGCAGCAGCAGCAGCAGCAGCAGGAGGTTACTGCTGCAGGGACCCTCTAAAGCATGGTGATGCCCAGGTGCTACAGGACAAGGTGCTCTTGGTAAGAAGCATTGGTGGGGTTTTTATGGCCAAGAGAAGGCTGAGCTCCCAGACTGCAGCTGTAACAGGCTCAGAGGAACCTGGGAGAGGATGAGAGAAGCTGGAATCACCTCATCTCCAACGGTGGGAGAGCTCCTTGCTGAGTTAGACAGGGAGTGATGAGGGATGGAGGGCTTTTCTTTTTCTGTTTCTTTAAGTTATTGATCTATTTAAACAGTTGTTGAGCTTGTAACCTGTTCCCTGGAACCATAAACCAGTCTAGGGTGTCTTGCCCTTATAAAGCTCTCCTTATCTCCACTGAGGCTGTTTGGTTGAGTGTGTGAGGAGCAGGTGAGGGACTCAGAGAGCCTCAGGATGAGCTTTCCCTGCAGGTCACAGTCCATTGCAGCTCTGATAAGCGTTCAAAGGTGATGGCCTGAAACCTGCAGAGCTGGCAGGCAAGGGATGAGGGAGAAACAAGGTCTCTTTGTGAGGTGGTTGGTGAAGATTGCTGCTGCACACTGAGGGCAATGTGGACCTGCAGCTTGCCAGGATGCTTCTGCTAGGTGTGTTGTGAATCAAAGCTCTCATCTGGTTCCCCCAACAGCCTAGGAAGATCTTCAACCTTTGTTCCAAACAGGTTTCAGCTCTGTCTAGGAAAACTCTGACCACAAATGTCAGGGACTTCAAGCTTGGTCATTTTTTGGTTGTTGGGTTGGATCCTGGTTTAGTTAATGCAACCTTGCTGCAGGCTTGAACTTTTCAACCTAGAAAAGAGGTTATCAAAACAAAAGAGGGTGATGGGGAGGAGATAGATCTGTGGAAACCATGAAGAGGGCCACTGGGAAAGGGTGATTTGGTCTCTCTCCTAAAAAATGCCTCGGGAACACAGGACTGAGAATTTTGGGCTAGGTGGAAAGTGAACAAGAGGAGATGGCTCTGCACAAGCAGGTGGTGAAGCTAGGAAGCTCCTTGCACAGGATCTTGTTTGCATGGGTTCAAGATGTTATTAGATGAGTTAATGGAAGGAAAAATATTCAGGACTTTTAAACATCAATATAATGACTGTGCCCTAGAAGGTCTCTAAGCTGGGGTTGGCTGAGGGCTGAGAATCTATATGGGAAACCATTAGAAGATGGGGACAGACATTTTAGCAGGACCTGTTGGGCCAGGCCAAGGGCTGATGGGTTGAAACTAAAAGAGGAGATTGAGACTAGAGAGAAAGAAGACTTTGTGTAGGTTGAGGGTGATGAAACCTGGCCGAGGTTGCCCAGAGAGGTGGGAGATGTCCCAGCCCTGGAACCATCCCAGCTCAGGTTGGCTGGGGCTCTGAGCAACCTGCTCTAGTTGGGGATGTCCCTGCTGGCTGCAGGGGTTGGACTAGATGAGCTTGAAAGTTCCCTTCCCACCCAAACCATTCCATGATTCTATGTTTCATGCACTTGCAGCTGAAACATCACTTTCCTCCTTAACTCAAGAGGAGTCCAGGCAGATACCTTGTGGCAGTGCAGTTGTAGCCATCTGTGTTCAAACCACTGGATCCTTCTCATCCTGGGACGTTGGTCCTTCAGTGAGAGGGCAGCTGCTGGCAGCAGAAGAGCCTGGATGGCCAGAGTTAGGGAAGGAGCCTGTTCTGTATCCCATTATTCTAGCCACCAAGCCACAGAGAACTTTGCTGCTGACAAGTGGTGCTGTCAGCAGAGTCCTATTGTCTGAGCTCAGGCCATGTGGGGCAAGAAAGAAAGGAAAGCCAAAAATGTTCTGTATCATTGGAGACAGAGCCCTGCCAAAGAGCTGGGTCCACAGGGATCCCAGCAGAAAGAGAGACCCAAAGCAACATCTTCCATATGGCGTGAGCTGGGCTCCATGGGTAATCTTCAATGAAAGGGAAGCTTTTCATTGGTCTCTTGTTGATGTCAATCTCCTGTGCTGAGATGAAAAGTTGACCTTTCTCAACTGAAATGTTTCCCCCTCTAGGAAAGTTTCAATATTTTGACTTGGTTCCAGCTTGAGAGGAAAACAAATATCAAAACCTTGTCCTTGGGCAAGAGGAATATCATTGTCCCATGTGTTGTGCAGTCCCATTTATTGCTCTGTTTATTGGTGGCATCTGATATTTTGCAGTGGAAATTTCAAATTGAGATGTGTTGGGTTGGTTTTGAAGGCTGCAATAAAGCTGAACCATAGAATCAGAGAATGGGTTGGGTTGGAAGAGACCTTCCAGATCATCTAGTTCCAACTCCCCCTGCCATGGGCAGGGACACCTTACACTAGACCAGGTTGCTCCAAACCCCATCCAACCTGGTTGTGAACACCACCAGGGATGGAGCATCCACAGCTCCTCTGGGCAGCCTCTTCTGGTGTCTCACCACCCTCCCCATGAAGAATTTCTTCCTAATATCTGGTTGAAATCTACCTCTTCCCATGTGAAACCTTTACCCCTCGTCCTATCACCAGACTCTGAACATATTTCCCTGGGATTTCTTCTCTTCCTCTCCTCCTTGGCCAAGTGTTGTGAGAAATTGGATCATGCCCAGGTTCCAGATGCACATGTGTGGACTTCATCCACAGGTGGACAGGCATTTGCATACAGCCCTGCCCCTGCAGTGGCAAGAAGATAACAAAGACAAATAGAACCTTCCTCGTGCCAAATAGTACCAGTAGGCAGCAGAGAGGAGGGAGGAAAGCCCAAAATCACCTTGCCAGAAAAGGGGAGGGGAAAAGGTGTCAAAGATAAAAGAGCTGATTGCTGCATGCTTGACTTTCAGTGAGGAGCAAATCTTTAGCTGGGAGCTAAGAGATTTCCTGAGCAAAGGGAGGAAAGATTGCCCATGATGGTGACAATCCTCATCTCCTCCACTGCAGCCCTTCAGAGATGTCTCTAGGGGATTGCAGAGGTTTGTCTTTGGAGGGAGAGTGAAAGCCAGTGTTGTCTTCTTTCTCTAATGACTCTAGAGGGAGCCTAGAGGATTAGTTTCAGCTAGAAAAAAATCCATGGCTGGAGTTAGGTGAAATTGATTCCATTTTTAATGGGATTAAAGGCTGAGAGCCCTGGGGCTGCTTAGCCTGGAGAAGAGCAGCCCCAGAGGAGAGCTGCTGAATGCCCAGCAAGAGCTGAAGGCTGGGGGCAAGAGGCTGGGGCCAGACTCTGCTCAGTGGTGCCCAGGGACAGCCCAAGGGGCACTAGGCACAAACTGGAAGGCAGGAGGTTGCAGCTGAGCAGGAGAAGAAGCTTGTTTGTTGTGAGGGTGTTGGAGCCCTGGCCCAGGCTTTGCAGAGAGGCTGTGGAGTCTCCTTGTGTGGAGAGATTGCCAAGGCAGCTGGAGGTGACCCTGGGCAAGCTGCTGGGGGTGCCCCTGCTGGAGGAGGGGGGTTGGGCTGGCTGATCCCCAGAGGTCCCTTCCAACCCTCACCATGCTGGGAATCTATGATTTACTGCCCATCCCCTGCTCAGACTCCAGTTGAACACATCAAATAGTCATAAACTCCAAGAGAGTCTCTAGTACGCTAATAAAGGAATGGATTTATGATTCCAGAAGATGATAAACATCAAGATCCTTACTCCCAGCAGATAGCCTTGACAAAAGCAACAGGCAGGCAGTGGGGGACATGCCACATGGGGAGAAGAGTCCTGAAATAGAAAGCTGGTCCAGGATTTCTGTGAGATGTCAGCAATTTCTAACTGAGCTTTGCCTGGAGATATTCAACTGGTTGGAACAAATCCATCTCCAGAAGAGGTGAATCAGTGTCTAGTAATTCACTAAGCCCAAGTTGCCCAAGTGCTAGCTGCTAAAATTCTGTGCTGGTTGCTAAACAATCTGCATTTCATTGCCTTGCTGAGGGTAGAGTCCAGCAGCATGCACAAGTGCATTCAAGGAGGCAGCCCCAAGACTTGTTGGAGCTGGTGAGGACAGGAACTGTGGCTGTCAAGCAGAACATCTCAGGCTGGACCATAAACCTTTGTGTGGGTGGGATGAGACACTGGGGGTGGGTGAGGGGTGGGGAGGGAGAAGTGCTGGGTAAGCTAAAGAAGAGTTTTGCCTCTGAGTGAGGATGAGTTGGCTCTGAGCAGGTTCAGGCTGTGGTGAAGACACTGGCTTCTGTCCATGCAAGGAGAAAGAGTCCCAGATCAACTCCAGCAGGCATGGTCCTAGACTCACAGGCACATAACACCATAGAATCATAGAAAAGTAGAACCATGGAATGGTTTGGGTTGGAAAGGACCTTCCAAGGTCACCTAGTCCAACCTCCCTGCAGTGAACGGGGACATCTGCAACTGGAACAGGAAAGGCAAAGGGCAGGGGGAAGAGGAAGAGAAAAGGGAAGCAGAAGAGGAAGGAGAAGGGGAAGGAGAAGGGGAAGGAGGAGAAGGAGAAGAAGAAAGAGGAAAAGAAGAAGAAAGATGAAAAGGAAGAGAAGGAGGAGGAAGAGAAGAAGGAAGGGAAAGAGGAAGGAGAAGAAGGGAAAGGATAAAGGGGAAAAGGGAAGAAGAAGCCTTCAAGATTATATCCAATCTTCTTGATGCTGATCAGAATGTTTTTGGTGTTTTTTCTTTCTTTGTTTTATTTTTGTTGTTGATTTGTTTGTTTGGTTTTAATTACTGTCTTGAAATCAGCCTAGGCAATGAAAACAGTGGAGACTTGGTAGGACCAGGTTTGCTGTTGCCACCCTGTCCTTCATGCTGGTGACTTCCCAAAGGCTTAGAGAAGGCTCTACCAAAGCTGAGCAGGACATTCCAGCAGCACCTCACCCAGAACAATGTGCTTTGCTCAACACTGCACTTAGGCTAAGATTTATGGCTCCTACTCCCAGAATTTTGCTTCTTAGCAAGTGAGTCAGGCAAAAAAATGTCTTGCTCCCAGATGGTGAGCAGAATCACAGAGAAATGAAGTGACTTGATGGGGTTATAAAAGCAGACTGCTCTAGAGCTGGGAATTCATCCCAACCCCCTTGAATCCTTGTCTGATGACTTAGAACGAGGTTGTCAATGAATTTTATCCCCCTGCAAGCAGAGTGTCCAGCAGAAGTTAGTTATCTGGACACCTTTTGCCTACATCAAAGAACAATCAGGATCTGGAGATGTTCTGCTTCCCCTAGCTCAGCCATCTGTCTTAAGGTGGGCCTGTCAAAGCTTGGCTTGATGCTTCCTCAGTGACTGCTTGCAAATAAGCACTGAAAAGACCTGAAGAGCATGGCACAAGTGAAAGAAGAACCTCTAAGGTGGCCTTCAAGTGATTTCTTGCCCCAGCAAAAGCTCTTCTTTATGTGTCATTCACTGCATGGGCCCTGGGGGACACCCAAATTGCTTGTTCAAGCACAGAGGACAGCCTCTTGCAGCTGAAGTCTGGATGCCTTAAGAGACACCTGAGGAGGATTCCTCTCAATGAATATTAAACCTCAATATGTTCCACCTCCAGGATTTTATTCTGAACTCTTGATGCCCTCCAAGTGTTCCTCTGTTCATGTTGTGGCCAAGCCACCCCAGGTTGACTTGAACCAGGGTGACAAGTTGGTCCAGAATAAAACCAAAAGCATTTTCTCTTGGGTCAGTTTTAACTTAAGAGGTTCCTTGACCTAACCCATCTGGTGCTCAGAGGAATCCCTGTGCCATTACTGCCTAAAATATGGCACTGAGGAAGCAGATGGGCAGAAGGAGGGTGACAGCACCTCTTGGCAGTGGTGCAGTCTAGGTTTCAAGAGGATAGAATCACAGAATCACCAAGGTTGGAAAGATCTCTTCATATGATCAAGTCCAACTGTTGACCCAACACCATCATGCTGTTAACCCATGGCCCTCAGCACCACATCTCCAGGGCTTTGAAACCCCTCCAGGGATGGGGACTCCACCACTGCCCTGGGCAGCCTGGGCCAATGCCTCAGCATCCTTCCAGTGAAGAAATGTTTCCTAATGTCCAACCTGAACCTCCTCCTGGATGGGGAGCAGTGGCCAACAAAAAGCCCATGTCTATGCTGATAGAGTCCAAGTGCTCTTCAACGTGCAGAGGAGGTTAGTGCCTGTGGTGCTCCTCCAAGTGCAAATATTTGCATGAAACTCAGTGGAAAACTTTAACTGAAGAGCAAATAAAAAGAAAAAAAAGCTGTGCTATGCTAAAAAAGATGAAGTTTTTTCATCCCAGGCTAACATTGAGTCACCAGAAAGAAGAAGACCTTCCCTTCTTCTGTCCTCTGAGAGGTCAAAGCAGTGGGATCTGCAGGCCTGGGGCTCTGGCACCTGCATGACACCATCATTATTTGCTAAATCCAATTACTCCTGTGCCAGTTGTTAGAAGGCAAGGAGAAGGCACAAGAGTCAACATAGCTTAGTGGGAAGGCAAACATAAAGGAGTGAGGAGTGAAGGAGTTTGGGGAGGTTTTTCCTCTGCTAAGTCCTCTTTTGTAGCAGATTGATAGGCAAAGGATTTATCCAGCTTCAGCTGATGGCAAGTGAGCATCTGGTCATGCAAGTTCCCTCAACAGCTGCTGGGGAACTAGAGTGCAATTTGTCTCAAGTAGCTTCTGCACTTATTTTACCAGAGGAAGACTTAAATAGGAGATATTTTCTCTTGCTGAGGTCTAAGAGGATCTCAGATGGCACCAGGCACCAAATTTCAGAGTCACCAGAGCTGTGCTCCAGGGCTCTGTATTAAGCAGGTTACTCGAAACTGCCTCCCAAATGGGGACAAGACCCAAGACAGCTGAGAAAATGCCAAGTTTTTGAGAACTCAATCATGATTGTTGAAAAGAGATGAAAGCAGAGGCTGGAGGTGGCCACTACAAAGGCAGATAGATACCAGAGTGCAGGCTGTGATCACAGAATGGTTTTGGCTGGAAGAAGTTCAACCATTAATCAGCACTGCCAGGGCACCACTAACCCATGGCCTCAGCACTACATCTCCAGGGCTTTGAAACCCCTCCAGGGATGGTGACTCCACCACTGCCCTGGGCAGCCTGGGCCAATGCTTAACCACTCTTTCAGTGAAGAAATTTATCTAATGTTTAACCTAAACCTTCTTTAGCACAACTTGAGGCTGTTTCATCTTCTCTTCTCCTATCACTTGTTCCCTGGGAGAAGAGCCCAAGCCCAACCTAGCTCCAACCTCCTCTCAGGGAGCTGCAGAGAGTGAGAAGGTCTCCCCTGAGCCTCCTCTTCTCCAGGCTAACCAAGCCCAGTTCCCTCAGCTGCTCCTCACATCACTTGTGCTCCAGACCCTTCCCCACCTTCCTTGCCCTTCTCTGGACACACTCCTGCACCTCAATGTCCTTCTTGGAGTGAGGAGCCCAAAACTGAGCCCAGGATTTGAGGTGTGGCCTCCCCAGTGCCCAGCCCAGGAGGCCAATCCCTGCCCTAGCCCTGCTGCCACACTAGTGCTGATCCAAGCCAGGATGCTCTTGGCCTTTTTGCCCCCTGAGCACTCTGCTGCCTCAGCTTCAGCCACTGTCAACCAGCACCCCCAGATCCTTTTCCCCCAGGCAGTTTCCAGCCACTCTGCCCCAAGCCTGGATCCTTCACGGGGTTGTTGTCAGCCAAGGTCAGGACCCAGCACATCACCTTTGAACATGACTCTGTAGAGGTTTGTTTTGTTCACATTGGGAGAGAGATGTCAGCAGAGGTGCAGAGCTGAACCCAGCAGAGCAGTTAGCAGGTTACTTTATTGGAGCAACCCTTGTCCCTCCTCACCCCACTCCTATAGCACCTGCAACTCCTGTCTAACAACAAGGGTTAAGGATAATGTTGTGGAGACCAAACACTGAGAGCTGATAAAACCAAACTGTTTTTCTCTCTACCTTGGTTCATTGAGTTCAAAGGCAGGAGGGGTCAGAGATAAGCATGTCTCAGTCTGGACTTCAAGAAACCTTTACTGGTGAGGTCTTTTGAGAAGACATGGGCTTGCACAAGGGGCAAATGTAATCTGCAGTGGAATGACCCATGGTTTAGGGGAAGGCAGCATTCCTCCTGCTGCAGCAACTAGGGTAGGCAGCTAAGGGGTTGGATTTTCTGAGGGATCTCATGCCAGAGCTGCCCAAATGCAAGGTCTGTTGGGCTTCCTCTGAAGTAAATGCTGTGGGAGGCTAAGTGAACCATTAGACAGGTGGTCAGTTTGCTGTAGAGCAATCCTTCATCATGGCATGGCTGAATGGAGTATGGTTGCTACAGGGGAGAAGAGACCAACCTCCACCTGGCTCCAACCTCAGAGAGTGAGAAGGTCTCCTCTGAGCCTCCTCTTCTCCAGACTAACCAACCCCAGTTCCCATGTGATGGAATGTCCCTGCTGGATGCAGGGAGGTTGGACTAGAGGAACTTTCAAGGTCTCTTCCAACCTAAATCATTCTGACTCTAAGACTCTCTGGCTGTATGATTCCATGACTCTATTATTCCATGATTCCATGATTCTATGTCTCTGTGATTCCATGAGTCTGTGACTCTGTGACTGCATGATTCTGTGATCCCATAACCCATGATCCTACTCTTCTATCACCTCCCCTTGCTTCAAACCTCTTCCTCAAAGCTGTGCCAGGGTCCAAGAGCTTTGCCACTTGCAGACATCAAAGCAAACTTCTTTGGTGTTTTGGGGTTTGGTTTTGTTTGATGTCCAACTGCAGCCCTTACAGAAAGTGACCTCAGCAGCTCTGACCTGGAGCCCAGAGGTCAGCTGCTGCTGCTGGAGCTGAACTGTGATCTGCTGATTGTCCTAAGCCCTTGCTCTGCTGGCAGATGTTGCCTTGCACATTGTGGGTCCATAAAGAATGAACTCTGCCCAGCTGTGATAATAACCTATCTGGCCACATTTGAGAAGGCAATCTGTCTTCCTTCATCCTTTTAATTAGCATCACCCCTCCCAGCAAACCCCAAACCACTGGAATTGCTGGAGCATGACCCTACTCTTGGACATGTAGTCCCAAATGTGTGCCAGCACCCTGGAGGCAACCAATCCAGAAAATCAAAGAAAAAGAAGAAAAATCTCATCATTTTTACATCACAGAAAGGAAACTTCACCTGCCATGCTCTAATCAAAGCCCCTCTGGAAGGCTTCTGTCATCTCAGATCTCCTCAAGAACTCCTCCTCTGTTGCACTAATTGCATTCATTGTAGCTGATGTTAACAATGAGCTGTAGAAACAGAGCATGGAGAAAAGCTTGGTTCAGAAATGTTCCCCACTCTTCTAATCACAGTGGACAGGGACTGAGGATGAAGAAGGATTCTGGATCAGTTGGAGTTCCTCTCCTCTCCCTTTTCACCCACCAGACAACTCTGCAAAGCCTGAGCTTGGTTATCTCCATCCAGACTTGCTTAGATGTTCATCCTGGTGCCCTATGGCACCTTTCTTATAGGGACAGTTTGCAGTAGGTTACCAAAAACCCCATGGATTTTCAGCAGGAAATTGTTGTTGTTAATCCATTGAGAGTTTTCACTTCTCAAAACACAAGGAGTTATTTTGTGCTGTCACAATGATTCTGACACCATCAATAATGCCTAATTGTTGTCAATTCCTATTTGTAATGCAATTACAGTTGCATTATAATAGAATCATAGAACCACAGAGTTGTCAGAGTTGGAAGGGACTTTAAAAGTCATCTAGTTCCACCCCTCCCTGCCTGTCAGGGACACCTCCCACTAGAGCAGGTTGCCCAGAGCCCCAAACAGCCTGGCCTTAAAAGCTTCCATGGATGAGGCTTCCACAACCTCTCTGGGCAACCTGTTCCAGTGTCTCCCCGCCCTCACAGTGAAGAACTTCCTCCTGATATCCAGCCTAAATCTCCCCTCCTCTGGTTTGCATCCCTTCCCCTGGTTCTACCCCTACCTGACATTATAAACACACACCTCAATCTTTCCCCATTTCCCACCCTTCCCATGTGCCATGACAGCCAGGACTCAGCATGACAAGACTTCTCCTAGGATTATCACATTGTGGTCTATTCTTCCATGTCTCTGGAATGGTTTCTTCTAAACTGAAGCCAGACAGATGGACAAATCTAAGCAAACTTTGGGTTAAAAACCACCTTGAAAGTAGATGATTTACTACAACAACCCCTAAAGCCCGGGGTAGGGAATGAGCAGCTGACGAGTGGGGAATTTTCCCATTGCGTGTAGGACAAGTTAGACCAAGGTCACTGGAACCTAAAGCAAGTTGCAAGCAGAGCAAAATACTTCAAATTTCAAGGGGGTTAGGGGTTGAGCTGCTGGAAAGCAGCTGCACAGAGAAGGACCTGAGAGTGCTAGTGGACAACAAGTTCACCATGAGGCAGCAATGTGACCTCATGGCCAATGGTCTCCTGGCGTGCATTCAGAAGAGTGTGAGCAGCAGACCAAGGCAGGCTCTTCTCCCCCTCTTCTCTGCCCTAGGGAGGCCACAGCTGGAGTCCTGGGTCCAGCTCTGGGCTTCCCAGTTCCAGAGAGACAAGGAACTGCTGGAGAGAGTCCAGGGGAGGCTAGGAAGATGCTGAGGGCACTGGGGCATCTGTGGCAAGAGGAAAGGCTGGGAGCCCTGGGGCTGCAGAGCCTGGAGAAGAGCAGCCCCAGAGGGCACCTGCTGAATGCCCAGCAAGAGCTGAAGGCTGGGGGGCAAGAGGCTGGGGCCAGACTCTGCTCAGGGGTGCCCAGCCTTTCATTTTGTGTTTGGCTTTTCCCAGGTGAGCTGTGGCTCTGTTCCTTTCCATGGCTGAAGTTTAACAACCCCTGCACTAAAGCTCTATTACGTTTTCATTTATTTTTTTTCCTAAACCCTTTTAGGAAGGGACTAAGAGTGCTGGAAAGTGGTTTAAAAATTAAGAGAGATTTATTTTTTTGTCCTTCACTGAACTGTCAATGCTATTTTAACAGGTACCTAGCAAAGTGAAAGGCAAGTCATCATTTCCCCTAGAAGACTGAGAAGCAGCCACAGCATCACCAAAGGGTCCCTCCTCAGGAGTATGATCTAGGACTCATGTTCCCTGTGGCTGCTGGTTTCACAATGCAGAAAGCTACCACCAATGTTGACTTTCCTCCAGGCCCTCTTTGCTCACTAGTATATTCTTAATGTAATGGTTTTAAAATGCAAGAGTGACAAGAGAATCTTTCATGCAGAACATCCCCAGTTTCCCCCTTCTCTTGGCTCCAGCTGTTTACATCTTCTGGTAGAGGTTTTACGTTGCTCTGTTGGTTTCTTTTCCTTTTCTTCTATCTTCATCCAGCAGACATCTAACCTAGGTCAGATAAATCACTCCACAAGTGCTGGTTTCCCACCACTGACAAGATAAATCCAGAACAGTGAGCCTGGAAGGTGGTGCCTGAATCTGGAGCTGAGATGTAGTGAATTTTAACTTCTAGTTTCTGGACAAAATGGATGTCAAACCTCTCAGGTAGGCTTGCAGCTGCTCTGCTGTCACGTAGCAGCTGACAGAAGATGCTCTTCGCTGCAATCAGAGCTTCTTGTACCTCCAGCCCACCACTGGGATGCATCCCAGGTTCTCCTGCAGGGTTACACAGCATTGGCCTTCAAAGCATTAGGTTTGTCTTCCCTTTTGGGCATGTTTCTGGTCCTGGCCAACACAAATAGGGGGTAAAGTGGAGAAGGACTTGGCTTCTGGCAAGGGATTTGCACCCCAAAAGAGGTAGGACTAGGATGCAGCTGAGGCTGTGTTGGTATCACAGTGGCTTTCAGCAGAGGCCTCTGCTGTAGGATGCTTGGCAGGCAGCACACATGGGCAGGTACAGGGATTTATGTTCTCTAGCTTTCAATTCCATCACCAAACCATGGGCAAAATGGAAACAGAGAGGAGACAAATCCTCAGAGACCCATGTCAAGGTCCCCTAGACTTGAGGAGAGACTTTTGTTGTTTCAGTGACAGTCTGAAAGCTCCAGACACTCCAGAAAATGTTGACCTGGGGCTTTCTTCTGGTTATGGATGTACAGGTAGATATGGTTGCTCCAAGGCACAACGGGCTTGGTCAAGGACACAAAGGGATCCAGAGGCAGGGGATTTACTTCTGGATATGCTAAGCTGGAGGCTGAATCCTTCTGTACTTTCCTCTGCAGGGAGCAAGAATGTTCTTCAAGGCAGACAGACATGTGCTGCTCCTCAGCCCTGCTGGTAAAATAAGAAGTGAAGCAGCTGGCAGACACTGGCCAAAATCTACTTTTCCTGATGACTAAACACAAGATTTGTTTAACCAAATTCAAAGAAGATGGATGTTATTTTTGATTTATAGATCTCCAGAAGTCTCATCCAAACAAAACAATGTCTGTCTCTCTCTCTCTCTCCCATGTATCAGCCAAATGCTCTCAAGACCCTTGTTGAAGATGTAGGAAGTTATTCATTGCTCACATGGTGACTCAGTATCACCTAGACTGGAACCAAACTGCTCCAGTCACTCAGAATTGCCTCAGTTAACACTGGGTCAATCTTTAACCTCTTTTCCTGTGCCAATAATGACTTTCAGCATCAATGAATAACTCCTTTCCTGGTGGGAGTCCTCTCCTCTATTTATATTCCCACTCGATGTGCATTTTGCTGGACTAAGCAGGATATCTTGGCACAGTCTTTGTTTTGCTCTCATGTCCTTGTCTCCTGGTTGTGCACATAGTTTTTCTGCTGTTTTGCTCTGGGGTGACTAACCAGTTTTTGAGCTGGGGCATAAGAGCTTGAGATGCAAACCATTCCCCTTGCTATGGAAAGAACATGACATTCCTAAGGGGGCACTCAAAGATAATATATTCATAGCCTTGATCACCCCTGACAAAACAGACCATCCCTGCCCATGGCTATCCCAGGAGGTTTAGGATAGAACCAGAGAATGGTTTGGGTTGGAAGGGACCTAGAAAGGTCACAGAATCACAGAGAATGGTGGGGGCTGGAAGGGACCTCTGAGGATAACCCAGCCCAACCCCCCTGCTCCAGAAGGGCACCCACAGCAGCTAGCCCAGGGTCACCTCCAACTGCCTTGGGAATCTCTCTACACAAGGAGACTCCACAGCCTCTCTGCAAAGCCTGGGCCAGGGCTCCAACACCCTCACAACAAACAAGCTTCTCCTCCTCCTCAGCTGGAACCTCCTGCCTTCCAGTTGGTGCCCAGGGCCCCTTGGGCTGTCCCTGGGCACCACTGAGCAGAGTCTGGCCCCAGCCTCTTGCCCCCAGCCTTCAGCTCTTGCTCAGCATTCAGCAGCTCCCCTCTGGGGCTGCTCTTCTCCAGGCTAAGCAGCCCCAGGGCTCTCAGCCTTTCCTCCTGCCAGAGCTGCTCCGGTGCCCTTAGCATCTTCCTAGCCTCCCCTGGACTCTCTCCAGTAGTTCCTTGGCTCTCTGGAACTGGGGAGCACAGGGCTGGACGCAGGACTCCAGCAGTAGCCTGACTGGGACAGAGGAGTGAGGAGGAGAACATCTCACCCCATGTTGCTGAGGTAAAGTGCAGAAGATGCTTCTTGTACTGCAGAGCTAGAAAGGATAATCCAAAGGACAACAGTTTTCTCTGTGTCCATGCCTGGAGATGACCCTGGGCAAGCTGCTGGGGGTGTCCCTGCTTTAGCAGGGGGTTTGGACTGGATGATCCTCAGAGGTCCCTTCCAACCCCTAACACCCTGGAGTTCTGTGAAAGTATTTTGGAAGCAGAAGTGGGGGGTTTTTGGGTATAATAGAGCTTCAGAACATTCTCACAGAGCCCTTACAGGCAGTTGGTCTCCAAGCACGGTCCATGCATGTTTAACTCACTGCCATAGACACAGGCAGTCAGGAGAGCTCTGCAGGGGCTGAGAGCCACTTCTCCACCCAGAGGCTGTTCTCTGGTGGTATCTGGGCTTCTGTGGTTCCTGGGGAAGTAAAAAACAATCCAAAAATGACTGACCACGTTCTTCTTTTGTGCAAGGCAGTGCCTTCTGATGGTTCCTGCTGAGGTGCTCAGAAAGAAGTCATTGTCTCAAAGCAAAACAAGAATAAAAATGGTGGCAAGGTGCCCTTCCACAGAAGGGAAAGAGAGGACAAGCAGGGCATGCCACCCTGATTCCAGCACTGACTGACAGCTGAGGCTTTCCATGGCTTGCAACTGGAAAAGGATATCTGAGCCCTAAAAGCATGGATCAGCCACGTTCCTCAGCACTGAAAGAAAAAGGGATGAGGAGATGTTGCTGGGGGATGGAGGAGCAAGTCTAGGCTAAGAGCTGCACATGCAGCAGGAGCTTCCCACAGTCAGTTTGGATCCAAGGCTCTTTTCTGGTTGCTAACTAAACCTCTCTTGTTTAGAGAACATTGACCTTCAGGCTGCAGACAGCTGCTGGTGCTTTCATGGCTTCCAGGAGGAAAAAGCTGGGGAGTCCATGGCCTTTTGGGACTTACTGAAAAAGTCAGGATGGAAAAGAGGTACTGGAGGCAGGGAGATGGTTTCAGCCTGAGTCTCCTGAGGCAAGGATCTGCTCTTCTTATCAAAGGGATGTCACTCTTCTCAGATTGGATATTAGGAACAATTTCTTCCCCAAAAGGGTTGTGAAAGCCTGGCCCAGGCTGCCCAGGGCAGTGGTGGAGTCCCCATCCCTGGAGGGGTTCCCAAGCCCTGGAGATGTGGTGCTGAGGCCATGGGTTAGTGGAGCCCTGGCAGTGTTGGGTCAACAGTTGGACTGGATAATTTTAAAGTCTTTTCCAACCAAAAGGACTTCCTGATTCTATGATTCTATCTTGTACCTTTGAGGGTTCATGCAGTGTTGTGTAGTGAGCTGGACTGAGTGAGTTGGTTAACTTTCAGCTGAGTTAGTTGGTTAGTTTTCTCCCAGAGCAATATCATGACCTGGCTCCCTGAGGGCAGAAGGGGTGGGGGAGAGGACCACTCCTTTTGGCAGCAGTGATGACTTCAAATTGTCCAACTGCAATCTTAGAATCATGGAAATAAATGGCTTTCTGTTTACAGAAGGAGATGGAGGCCAAGAGCCAGGGACAAAGGGCAAAAGCTCTGCAGAGCTGCTTTAGAGACTGAAGGCAAAAGAGAGCCCATGGGCTCAGGCTGGAGAGACACCTCCAGGAACAGAGGAAGGAAGTCTGCAGTGTTTCAGATGTGCAACTGAATGTGAGCACGTTATGGAAACCAGTTTCATCAATGAGATTAAAAAGGGATTAGAGAAAGTCCTGGGACATAAATCCAGGGGCTTAGAGAATCCTCAACTCCTGACCTTCCCAAGCTGCTAGGATACAGCCATGGGAAATGCAGCTCTAGCTTTGTCTGGCTTCATCCATGCCATGCTCTCCTGACTGCCCACTGTCAGAGGGAGGACACTGGACTCGGTCCCTCACCTGGACTGGACTTTCCTCATTTCAGTTTGCAGAGCCCTTACAAGCAGTTGTGCAGAGAACCAAACATATTTCACCTGCTGCCTTCTGGAAGACCCAAAGTTTGGCCCTAGCACTTCAAAAGAGAGGAGTTGGGTCGAGGGGATCCCTGTGAAGGCACACTGGAGCTCTCTGGAACCACAGCCTGCTCTCACACCCCTTCCCTCCTTCTCCCATCTCTTGAGTGAATGCTAACCAACTTATCTGAACAGAAACAAGTCCATTTTCCATCTGGTCACGTTCACAGCACTTGGATGTGATGAGCAATGCAATGTGCCCAGAGATATTTAGGCTATGTAGAAGTTATCACTGAGCCTCTGCTTGAACATGAAGGTATCTGAGCTCTCTCCATCCACCAAAATAATCTCCAAGAAAGGGAGAAGAAACCCCTACTGTGAGAGAGATGCTTCTTCTGCACCACTCAATGTCCTCAACCTGTATATCTCTAGCATTTAATTACTGGAGGAACCAAGCCATCTCCAGGCTGAGGTAAAAGCTGGATCCTATGTTCTATGATTCCATACACCAGCATCTACCAGCAGTGGCTGCTCTGTGCCTCAGGGTCCTTTCCTGCCACCTCCTTGATGTGGTCAGATGATTGGAGTAGGGTTTGGAGGCATGTTACAAATCTGTGCTGGCTTTGAGGAAAGGAAAGGTTTATATTGGCCAAGGATTTGGGGGAAGAAGTCCAAAACTCAGCAATCCACTCAAACAATGTCAGGAGGAACCTGGAGGCAGATTTCTGGCCAAATTCCAGAGCCCCTCTTGGAGGGAAATGAAGCAAGAGAAGGGCAGGGAACTGGAGATACTGATGGTGTTGTTTCAAAGCCTCTTTGGATGGGCTGAAAGGATCTTCTCCAGCTGAGACTGGGTGGGGAGGTTCTCCTGCTGCCTGCTGAGTTCCTGTTCCACAAAACAACAGGGGTGAGGCCCCCCCAAATTACAGATGTTCTCATCTACCCTCTTCCATCCTCTGTCTCTTGCAGGAGGATCATAGCATCATGGAATCACAGAATGGTTGGGGTGGGAGGGGACCTGACAAGGGCATCTAGTCCAACCCCTGCAGCCAGCAGGGACATCTGCAACTAGAGCAGGTTGTTCAGAGCCCCAGACAGCCTGGGCTGGGATGGTTCCAGGGCTGGGACATCTCCCACCTCTCTGGGCAACCTGGGCCAGGCCACAGCAGAGAGATCTGTCCAACAACCTTGGTTGAGATGTCCTTGAAATGGAGGGAAGTGAAGCCCAGATTCCTACTGGGTGACTAGATGAAGCCTAGGATGAGCCAAGCCAGGCCTTTTGGGTGGGGACCTCTTCACTGCAGCTCTGGTGGGACAGGAGAAGGACCAGGAGCTCTTGGTCCAAACCCCCAGCACTGCCTGAGCTTGTGTCAGAGCAATCAGAACCCATTCTGAGAGGGGACATTGGTACAAGCAACCTTCTCTGGTTGAAGTCTGACCTCAGCAATGATGTGCAGTGAGCCTGGACCATTCTGACACCTTGCAGGCCAATGTTTTGGGAGGCCCCAGGAACTGAGAGAGGAAATTGCATGAGTGATGTGTTGGAGATTCTCCCTGCTCATTATTTTTAGATCATCTGTGTGTGGTGCAGCCTTTACCTCAGCCTAGCATGAGTCAGTTGGAATCAGCTACTCCAGGAGCTGATACAAAAACCTCTTATTTTCTCTCCAAACTCTGGCAGTGAACACACCAGAGCTCCTTCAGCTTCCTTAGCTCCAAGTGATAACTGAACTCCAAAGAGCCAGAAGGAAAATGCATGATGAGAATGTGCTCAGGGGAAGAAAGGAGCTACAAAAAGTTATGTGGGTCCTGCACATGGCACTGCAGCAGGCTGGAAATGGCTGAGGCTTTGAAGCTGAACAGAATGAGAGGATCTACAGAGGTGCCAGAAACAGGGATGCTACAGTTAAAAGAAAAACAAAACCCAACCCAACCCAAACAACAACAAAACCCCCAACAAAATAAAACAACCCCCCCCAAAACCAAACCAAAATAATCCCCAAAAGCCAAAGACCAAGTGCAGTTGAACCTCAATGGATAAAATTCAGTGTTTCCAATGCTGAGATCAACTTGGGAAGAGAAGTAGACAAGGTAAAAGATGAAATCAATTCCAAACTGGATAACATCACTTGAGGAGTCAGAGAATGGTTGGAGTTGGAAGGGATCATAAAGATCAGCTGGTTCCAAGCCCCCTGCCATGGACAGGGACACCTAACAGTAGATCAGGTTGCTCCAAGTCCCCTACAACCTGGCTTTGAACACTTCCAGGCATGGAGCATCCACAGCCTCTCTGGGGAGCCTGTGCCAGTGTCTCCCCACCCTCACAGTGAAGAACTTCTTCCTTATTCATTCTGGAATAATTCAGATAAAGTCCTGGCTGAGAACAGGATTTCTACCTGCAGAAGCAGCAGAACAGCAACAACAACATCAATAAATAATTAATGATAAGCAAGACCACATGTGAAAAGGAGAATTACCTTGGGGTGGAAAGAGCAGAAGAGATCTCAGCCTGCTTCAGCTTTGGAAATAGCTCTGTCAAGGGCTAGGACCTTTCTATGGGTTGGAAGCAAGCCTAGCTTAGACTGAACCCTTGGTTTAGACCTCACCTGGATCTTGAGAGACTTTGAAGCTCTTCAAGATCCAGGCAGTTCCCAGCAAAGGAGGACAATGGGAATAGCTCTGTGAGGAGCTCTCTCAAGAAGGCAGGGGTCTTGCCCAACTTCTAAGCATCTAAAAAGGAACAGAGAGGACTTTTGAAAGCCTTTGAATGCTTCCAACTTTGAGCCAGGAATTTAGGCTCTTCCAGCTGTAGCATGGTCTTGCTGGACCCTGAAATGGGCCAAGACTTGCTGTAGGAAATCAGAGAGCAGCAGCTGTCTGATGACTTTCAGAGGGGTACAGGCACTCAGATTAGCTCCTCTTAGCTATATTTTGGTTCACCTCCCAGAGCCATCCTGGATCTTATAGAAAAGAGAACAAAAAAAATCAATCTTGATGTAACAGGCAGCTTGATAAATTCCTGAGGAACTCGGAATTCCAGGCTACACTCTGATCCCTGAACTCAGGGATCCAGGAGGCTCCTTCTGATGATGACTCTGAAGCAGGTGAAAATCTCCACAGCTCTTGGTGGCAGCCAGGTTTATGTCACTGCAAGAGGAATGACTGCTGGCCTCCTGCCACCAGAGCTCTGCAGCACTACTCAGATTTCTGAGGATTCCAAAAGCTCCTTTGCTTGCATCTGAAATCCTCTGAGGGAGGCAGAAAGGCAGGAGCAGAAAGTGAAAGCATCCAGCTCAGTCCTCTGCAGGGACATATCCTTCTATCAGAGAATCATGGGATGGTTGGGGTGGGAAAGAACCTCTCAAGGTCATCTGGTCCAGCCCCTGCAGTGATCAGGGACATCTCCAACTAGAGCAGGTTGCTCACAGCCCCAGCCAACCTGAGCTGGGATGGTTCCAGGGCTGGGACATCTCCCACCTCTCTGGGCAGCCTGGGCCAGGCTCTCAGCACCCTCAGTGGGAAACATTTCTTCCTTCTCTCTAGTCTCAGTCTCCTCTTTTAGTTTCAACCCATCAGCCCTTGGCCTTGGCCCTGCTCAATGTCTGTCCCCATCTTTCCTGTAGGTCCACTTTAAGAACTGAAGGCTGTGGAGTGAGGATTAAGCAAAGAAGAGTGGGAAACAGGCAACTCTCACTTACCATGTCTCCAAATCTTGGCCAAAGTAGCTGGATCAATGTGTGACCAAAGATCTGATCACTTCTTCCTGCTGTGGCATGAACATCTCTTCTAGGAGCAGCTCTCCTAAGGTGAGATGCTCTGTAGGACAGCACATGGCAGGAACACGTCTGGGGAGCTGGGGACATGTTCACTGTGTCAGGTCATGTCACAGAGGCATCTAGGGTCCTTGCAAAGTCAGGCTGCAGATGACAGAAGGCCACATGACAGGCTAGGGGTGAAAGGCAACTGTGCCATCTCATGGTCTTCCTCCACTCCAAGACCTCTTGTGCTGGCTCCAGTAGATCAAACCAGAATTTCACACATATGAGCAGGGGCAGAAGAGAAACTGTTCTGCCCTGTAAAACCCTGATGTCCTAGACTGGTTGGAGAAGACAGTGAGATAGCAGCCAGTTCAGCCTGCCATGCTGGGCACATGACATGTTACAAAACATTGAAGAAACCTATTGTTCTGAGCCTGTCCTCCATGGGGTAGTTGAAGGTGTGAAAGGGTTACACCCAGGGCCTGGTTAGTGTTTCAGGGCTGTCTCTGAGACGTGTTTTCCTCTAGCAACTCATAACAGCTCTCCTCTTTATTTCTGGGCCAGAAGAAACTCCTAGCCCAACTCTGGTCCATTTGTCTGGGGCTTGTGTGTGTCCTCTCTGGAGCTCCTCTGGCTCTTGGGCTGTGCTGAACATCAAATTCACTGCCTCCCAGAGGAAAGCAGCTTCTGCTTTCAGTACCCAGTCCTCCATCAGCCCTCTGGTTCCAACTGGTGTCAAAGGTAAATGACTCATGGGGTGGCCAGTTCTTTATGGAAACCAGATTGTCTGCAAGAAGTGACTCAGAGCATCTGCCTCAGGACTCAGCAGTGGGACCAGTCACCAAGCAGAGCCTCACAAAGCAAACAGCACTAAAACCAGAACCCAGTGCCCTCTCCCATGGCACCAGAAATGTTAATGCAGTGGCAGAGCCACCAGGCTCAAAGGCACAACTATCCAGGGCCTGCTTTCAGGGGGAGCAGTTGAACTAATTCATGGCATCTGGATACTGTTGGGAGCAAAAAGGGTAAAGTGATGGAACCTCCTGCAGGGTGGGGGGCTGGGAACTATTGATTTTGTGTCTATATCATCAGAACTCTGTGATTAGCTGCAAGGCCAAATTAAATTCTGGTTGCTCAAGTGAGCTCCAAGTAGTATTAGCCAATGGTTTTAGACTCAGGCTTCTGATCTGGGCTGGATTCTCCATGAAGGTCTCAGTTCTGCTCCTCTTGCTCTTGCTAGGTGATCCTTTGCTCTCCAGTTTACTCTCTGTATCCCAGAATCCCATTATCCCAGCATGGTGAGGGTTGGAAGGGACCTCTGGGGATCATCCAGCCCAACCCCCCTGCTCCAGCAGGGGCACCCACAGCAGCTTGCCCAGGGTCACCTCCAGCTGCCTTGGCAATCTCTCCACACAAGGAGACTCCACAGCCTCTCTGCAAAGCCTGGGCCAGGGCTCTGCACCCTCACACCAAACAAGCTTCTCCTCCTGCTCAGCTGCAACCTCCTGCCTTCCAGTTGGTGCCCAGTGCCCCTTGGGCTGTCCCTGGGCACCAGTGAGCAGAGTCTGGCCCCAGCCTCTTGCTCCACTCTTTAGATATTGCTCAGCACTGTAGGAGTAGTTAGCATCAGATTTCTGCAGCTTCACATACTATGTTCTTCAGCCTTCTGTGTCCAGGGCTGTGAGGTGCCCACCTAGAAGAACTTCAGGAGAGGACAGCATTGCTCCTGGTAGAGTTTCCTGGGACTTAACTAATCTTTGAGGGTGGGCAATAGCTCTGTCTTTTCTTTTTCCCCTTACTCTGCATTTGTCCAGTCCAAGGTAGACCATAATTTGGGTAATTACAAGAACTGGGGATCTCTGTGGAGATTTGTGATCCTGGTTTAGGAGCTGAGGATTTGAGGGCTTAAATTTTGAGTAATGTTCTCAGACAAATGACTGCTTCTACTACAAGTAATTGGAAGGGACAGCACTTTGCCATACTGCAAAAATAAACCTCCTATATTTAAGTCTGTGCCTGCAATTGCTCTAATGACAGAGTCACAACCTCAGGCTCTTCTGGAACCTTGCTTTTGTGGGGCAGGATGTGTGCTGGAAAGTGCAACTCTTCTGCCTGGGTTAAGGCACGAGACTCTGGAGCCTCCCTTGAGTGGCTTGAGGCAGGCTGAAGGGCTGGGGTCCAAATCCTCTTTATCACTTCTGCTATGTTGGTTAAACCCTGGAGATGTCAACAGAGAACTCCCTGCCCTGCCCTGCCCTTTTACCCTTTCTTCTCTTCACAGCCTGATAGGTTTCACCTGGTCTAATCCTCAGAGCTGCAGCCTCTGAACATCTCTCTTTGCTACTGTTGATAGTAGAAGCTCTGGCCTCACCAGAGCTTGACATCAGGTAAAATCATCCAACTGCTTCAGTCATAGAATCATTGTTCTGGTTAAAAGAGACCTTCAAGATCATGGAGTCCAACTGTTACCCAGCACTGCCAGGTCACCACTAACCCATGGCCTCAGCACCACAGCTCCAGGGCTTGGAAATCCCTCCAGGGATGAGGACTCCACCACTGCCCTGGGCAGCCTGGGCCAGGCCTTGACAACCCTTTTGAGGAAGAAATTGTTCCTCATCTCCAACCTAGATCTGCCCTGGCACAACCTGAGGCTGTTTCCTCTTCTCCTATCACTTGCTCCTTGGCAGAAGAGCCCAAGCCCCCCCTGGCTCCAGCTTCCTCTCAGGGAGTTGCAGAGAGTGAGAAGGTCTCCCCTGAGCCTCCTCTTCTCCAGGCTAACCAAGTCCAGTTCCCTCAGCTGCTCCTCACAACACTTGTGCTCTAGACCCTTCCCCACCTTCCTTGCCCTTCTCTGGACACACTCCAGCACCTCAGTGTCCTTCTTGGAGTGAGGAGCCCAAAACTGAGCCCAGGATTTGAGGTGTGGCCTCCCCAGTGCCCAGGCCAGGAGAACAATCCCTGGCCACCAGAGCAGCCGGTGTCTACGTGAAATAAACCTCCAGCTCCATTCATGGTTGGGAGGTGGTGGAAATGCAGTGGAGGAGTTGGCTCTTGGCTCATGGGGACCTCTGTGGTCTGGCTGAGGAACCCAAGAGGGTAGGAACAGCCAGGTCTGGCTCTCTGGGCAATGCAAAATGTCATTATTCATCTTGTTAGCTGCAAAGGGTCCTTATTTACGTTTCCACTTCTCTGGGTAGTTTCCTCAAGGCTCCAAGAACTCTAGATTGCAGACATGTTATTAAGACATTTAAAACATCTCCCTAGTTAATGAAAACATCAGAGGGAATTGAAAGCTTTGGGGTTTTTTGGTGGTTTTTTTGGATTTTGTTTCTAACTCTTCCCTTTTTTTATTGAAGAGCAAAACCAAATAAAAGTCTAATGTTCTTGGGCAGCTGTGAAGTCTGTAAGAAAGGTTTATTTTCTTCCCAAGGGACATGTAAGCAGCCTGGACAAATATCATTTTTGTTATTAATAATAATAATAATTTAAAATAGAAGTATTTTCAGTTTTGAATTTCAAGGATCCTCCTGCTGGGAGGAAGCCATGACTGATGCTTGGTGCAAGATACATCTACAGAGCAAAGAGAAAAGATCTAGGCTGGGGTTTGCAGGTGGATTTGCTTGACTTTCCTTGTGTTCTTTGTTGCTTTGGAGCTGGACAGAGCTGGAGGAAATGGAGTGGGGAGTGCAGTTCACTCTGAGTGACTACCAGTGCTCCAGGCCAGTGGAGAGCTCTGATGATGATCCCACACCCCTTCAGAGGATGTATGGTTAGAACACCACCAGTGGCTTTCACACCACCATTCTATTGCTGCCATTGCAAGCTGCTCCTCCAGGTCCCAGACCTTTGCTGTTCAAAGCCTACAAGCTACTTGTACTGAATGATTTCCTGAGATGCTGCAACTGTGCAGAGCCTGCCCAAAAGTGAGACCCACAACTGCCAAGGTCTCCCCAGCATCTTGGCACTCAGTTTAGGCTGAACATTAGGAGCAATTTCTTCCCCCAAAGGCTTGTTAAGGCCTGGCCCAGGCTGCCCAGGGCAGTGGTGGAGTCCCCATCCCTGGAGGGGTTTCCAAGCCCTTGAGATGTGGTGCTGAGGCCATGGGTTAGTGGGGACCTGGCAGTGCTGGGTCAACAGTTGGGCTTAATGATCTTAAAGGTGTCTAACAACCCAAGTGATTCAATGATTCTCTGATTCTGTCTTGGCTTTGCACAGCTGGAGGTTAGCAGAATACAACCAGGTCTTGAAGGAAAGACCTATAGGAGAAAAGTATCAGATAAATACTTGCAATATCTCCCCAGAGGCTGGAAAACAACTATTTTATGTATTTCTTATTAGTTCTTAATATTCACCTCCACATTCCAGGTGCTGAACCTCTGTTCTCAGTCCCTTTGCACGCTCCAGCCACTGCCTTGGCTGTGGTGATGGAGTCTTTACAGCATTCAGAGAACAAAACCTCCACAAAACTTAATGAAAAGCCCCAAGAGTTCCCCACACTGAAGGATAAAGTTGCTGCAGAACTTGTCCAAAATAGAAGGCAAACCAGAAAAAAAAAAA
>VWZX01001516.1:189126-217853 GCA_013399015.1 Galbula dea | reverse complement strand
TTATTTGCCTGAAACTGGCAGAAGCCTGGCCGTACATCAGATATGTCTGAAACAAGGATAAGGATGGCCCCTGCAAATGGCATTGCTGGCAAAGGTGAGCCAGAGCTGCAGTGAAACAGGATGGGCAAGACTGATAATGAACAAGCACATAAGCAATAACAAAAGCTCTAAAATCATGTGCAATATACTTTACCCACAGAACACTATTTTCTTCACACACAAGTTTTAACACGAATCTAAAGAAACTGAGTTCAATGAGTGAGATTAAATCACCAAAGTTAGTCTATTTCTTGATTTAGCCACTATACAGAAAACTAGTTCAACTTTATCCAATATGCAATTTTACTTACTGTGAAAGCTGAAATTACTTTTCAGTAATTTACTTACTGTGAAAGCTTAGCTGAAATTGCAGGTACAGGTACAAAAATAGCTTGTAAAATAGCTTCTAGATTTCAGTAGTGGTTTAGGGAAGACAAAATAAAAGTCTATTGAAACAGAGTAGGCCTTTAAAAAAAAAGGTTGCTAAATACCTTTTAAAATTTTATGACAATCATACCTTCAACTCTAAACAAAGACATAAATCTAAAGTTATCTCTAAAAAGATATTGTGACTTTAAATATACAAAACCCCTTAAGCTATATGTTTTGGAGTATTATTGCCAAGATCTGGAATTCCAGAGTTACCAAATCTCAGTAAACACTTCAAAAGTCGTACAAAGACCATTATCTATTACTGAAAATTACAAGCAACAAATAGAAGTTAGAGTTGTAAAATACATCGAAGTCAACAACTAAAAGAATGCTTTATAATAACCTGAGACCACCTGCCAGAGAGGCACCCCAACAAAGTTGAATATGACATTATGTCTCATGACTTCCTTGTGTTCATCCCTATTTGCAGGAAAGTCCACCAAGAGCCACGGTCCTGTTGCACAGGATCAAGACACTTCTGGCAGGTCTCTAATCCTGGTTTCTGTACCGCCAGCAAATATTTACAGTAATGTGCATTTTATAGTCACCTTATTTTCTAACAGGACTATTATTAATGTCACATTCATTTTATGAAGAGAGGAAAGCTCAAACCAGAGATTATCAGGAATCTAAACTTCCTGAAGTGTTCTGCATTGTTCACTACCTGGTTCATTAGCAGGGTACGCACTAACAACAGCTTCCTTCGCATATGAAATAAAGTCTGCTCACTGGTGAAGTGAGATGAATATAATTTCTCTTACCATCTGCACAATTAATTCTGTTTACAGTGTTAGCCAAAGAAATGGGAAAGGCAGACTCCCATTACAAAAGGTAATAACACCCCAGAGTACATGGATTCAAACTAAGCCTGGACAATGTTGATTTATAGGAAAATTAATTTCTACTTATTTTTGGAAAATGTTCCTTGAGAACTACATTTCAGTAAATCTTTTTCACCTACTGGCTTTTAAGCAGTATATTATATTGTCCATGCAACAATAAGAAAGTATATGCAAGGCATTTCTTTCTTTTAAATGCTATGAAGCCAACATCCCTCACCTATGAGCACATAATGTCTTTTTCAATAGACTCTGGTAGACCAGCATAACTAGGAAATAACTAGGATATAGTCTAATATAGAAATCAGTGACCAAAGCACAACAAAATGCTAATTTTAACTCCCAAGCTATATAGTCAACCCAAAGCACATGTTCCAGCAAACATAAAATATTCTCAGCAGAGCATTCTTTAAGCAACAGCGCGCAGGTGTGATCCCCAGGAACAACAGCAAAGACATGAGATGCACTGGTCTAGCTAACAAAAAGCAGCAGAAAATATACAGTCCAAACATTTTAAATGTTTTCTATCAGTACACAGAAGAATTTAAACTAAAATAGAGTGACTCAGATATTAAACTATTGTAAGTATGTACACAAATAATCTAGGTGTTATTCAATAGGTATTAAATCTTTTGGACCACAGGCCTTACTTAGAGTGATAACCTTACTATACATGGCTCTAAACCAAACAAAACAATACCACAGACTTAAAAAAAGTGAAGTTCAATTAACAAGAATCAAAAACAGAGAAAAGGAAAAGTTAAGCTCCTTAATGCAATCTTTGTTCCTCTAAAAAATAACCAAATAATAAACCACCACAAAAACGAAAAGGAAATCCCCTCATGTGGCTAAAAAAAAAAAAAAAATCTCTTCTTTCACGAGGATTTGAGATCTGTTACTTCATCAATACCAAGCATTAAAAAGCAGCAACTTCTAAACAATATTTCCTTAAACCTAGAGCATTTTATTTATCTGAGAACTAGAAACTGCTATACTTGTGAGAGATGTAAGGAAAACCTTTCAAGATCAACTTTGGTCCTTTTGGATTCTACAGAATTTCAAAACCCCCTGAATTTTCTTTTGAAAAAAGAAACCTAAACTGCTATAACAAATTTTCTTCATTGTTGTTGGAACATCACAGGAAAAGGATAATCCTGCATCAAAATCCTTACATTATGACCAAAGCAAGAGACCACATCATACCAGGACATCTTAAAAAACGAAAGGAGAATTGCAACATCCTTATCCTTACAATCACAAAAGACTGAATCTTTTGTTCCACGTGCCCACATTCTTCTAAGTGCAAAGAAGTAAGGAAATGCTTCATTTTTCTCAGAATAGCTATGAGCTAACCACTGAAACAGAAAAAATACAAAAAAAAAGAGAAAAAAGCACATGCTGTGCTTTGCGCCTTCACATTATGTATGTTAAATGCATTTGGCCCAAGCATTTGGGACCTTTCTTTTGCCCAGTAAGTAAAAAGCATTATTTCAAATTACTTCTTACTTGAATGAAAAATACTTAAGACCACTGAAAGTAGAAACAATGAAAGTGTCAAGCCTCTAACTTCCAGCTCTCCTCCTCTTCTTTCCACCACTACACTTCTTTTAAAAGTTTCTCCTGTACACATAGAACCCTTCCAGAACTTTGTTTTGTGAAAAAAAGCAGAAGACAAAATGCATGACTGTTGGAAGACACAACAGCTATTTTTAAATAGACCAAATCTCAATTACACACAGCCCAACACAGCCATGTTAATGCAGTATTGCCTCAATACAAGCTGGCTTCATAGGAAAAGAAAACCCCCAGTAATTCTGAAGATGGCAAAATATTAATCACTAGTATTAATCTATATTAAGTTTAATAGTATGTTGGGAGGGGAAGGTAGAGCTTAAAAGCTTCCTCAGATCACTTAACCAAAATCCAACGTCTCATATTAATCACGTACCTGTGCTTGTACTTGCAAACAAAGTGCCAGAAGATGTACTCGTAGGGAGTTTTCCATTATTTAGCTGCTTCACTCTTTTCAGGTGAGACTTCCCATTATAATGAACTTGTGCTTGTGCTGCAGAGTTCAGCTGTATATTACACACTTCGCAGAAGGAAAACAGTATCTTCTTTTTTTCTTTGCTTAATTGATAGTCCTGTCTCTCATTCCTCAGTCCTTTTTCTTCAAAGCCCTGTAGAACAGCTGATTGATTCATAATCCCATCTTCAAAGATGTGGTCAGGACTTAATGGACGCTTCATACCTGCAAAGCAGACAAAACTGGTAGTAGAAGTCGACTAATAACATTCACTACTAAATCTGCATTTTCTTCCTCAAAATGCTATACAATGTGAACAAAAGTTCCAATAAATAAGGTTCTAAATTATAGAGGCATTATTTGAGTCAGAAATACATGCATTGTGACACACCACAGGGCTCAGAAATAAGTTGGCAACAGATTATAGTCTGCACACAGCGACAACTCACTATTCTGTTTTGCAAGCTCTCTATTTTGATGCAGATTTACTACTGCATCTCTAGTAGAGGTAAAGTTTATTCTGAAGTACATCTCCTCTGCCTTACTTAACACTGGTTCCAAGGCTTTTCACTTTCCAGTGTCCATAGCAGTACTCATTGCCCAAATACAATTATTCTAAGGATGTCTACAAGAGATGTTGCTGAAACACTGGAAGACAGTAGACTGTTGAGGTGAGACTGACGAATATTTTCCACTTTTTTATACACCCAAATCTTCGGTCTTCATACATGCATTAAGATGTTGTCTATAGCAGTCTGTCAATACCTTCACTATTAATACTACTATACAGAGAAATGCCAGCTGTAAGTTAGTCTTGTGGGAACTACAGCAAATTATAGTCCCTAGACAACAATCCAAGAGCCTGAAATATGCATTTGTTCCTAAAAACTTCATCGTGATAAATGAGCCAGGCTGCACACAGAAGAGTTTCGTATGTCTGAGGGAGGAGGTGTGTAAGTGTGTATTTTGTTTAAGGTATGCTGCTAAACCAGTGGGGTGGGGGGAGCTCTTTATAAGGGGGAGAAGGATCTAGAAATAGAAAATATTCTGTTTTCTCTAAATAACTTGCTGTTTAACACCACCCCATAAATATTCCGGATCAGCTGAAAGTTGGCTCAGGGAGCTGTGCAGAAGAACTCTTTTCCATGCAAGACTGCACCTGTATTCAGCTTTCAGAAGCAGAGGCTCCAAATACAAGGTCGCTTTTTAGCCTGGGAACCAGAGCAACACAGATCTTTGTGCACACCTACCACTTGCTGGACAGGAAGAATGAGAGACCACACCTCCACACACAAAACACAAAAGCAGTCACAGCAATTTTCCCCCAAAAGGTGCAGCACTCACAAGCAAAACTTGAATAGTCCTTTCATTATCCAGAAAAGTATATTACCAGAAGAAATTGTTGGGTTCTTTTGCACAAGTATGTAAACAGCAACGCCAAAACCAGGTTATTTAAAGAGTCATTTACATAGTGGGATGGAGTATTTAATCACATTCCTAACTCTAGCCCATGCTTAAAATGTTCATACTTGTACAATTTCCTCCTCAAGTATAATTCACCAAGCAAGTATTCTAAATTTACAGAGTTCATCGCTGTAGTCACATATTTGCTTCATATAACTGACAGTTCTGTGAAATTTACGAATAATATAAACAACACATTCATGAAGTGATACATCAGACCAAATACTAAACCAAAAAATAATTATTGAAAATAATTTTAAGTCCAGCTACCTAATTGCTCTTAAAAACAAAATAGTAGTGATCCTACGCAACACACCAGTGCACTAAATCATTTAAGTGTAAGCGTCATATTTCAAGGCAGCAACCAAGATCCTTGACTCAGCTGAGCTTAGATGACATTTTCATCTGAAAATTTAATTTGCTTAAAGCTTTGGTATTTGTTACTTTTCAATGTATTTTTAAAACCATAAATAACTTCCCTTACTCCCTTTTTTTTCTGTATATTTTTATTTTAACAGCACTTTTGCACTTTTTATTCTTCGAAGTAAATGGGTTTCAAACAAAAGTACTGTTGAATTACATTGCTCTAGATGCTATAAGCATACAATTATTTAATATTAAGTAACAGTTTAAAAATCCTGGCTTGCAGAAACATCATAGGTTTGATTGCAGAAAGAAAATAATAATTCAAAATATAATTAAGTAATTATTTCAATAATCTATAAGATCTTAATGAACTCAGTTGGTTTGGATATATTTAAAAGTATCAGAGGCAAATATCTTCATTAGGAAACTGCATGGACCAGAAGGCAGACTGATGGAGCAGACTGCTGCTGCTGAGTACTTGTAAAAGCACCAGAGTCTTTCAAAGGGGATTTATGTTGGAAAGCACCAGCCTGGGAATGCATTAGCTCATTATCACAGCAATATTAGATACATTCACTGCTGAACTGCATGTTTTGGTTTACTTTCGTCCAATAGAACAAAACTTTTCAGCTGGTAAAGTCTGAGATTGCTGAAATATGAACCAAAGCAGGGTTCATAGGGGAAATCTGAAGAGTTGTGTCAAAAGTGCACTCCTGATGTGAGCAAAAATGTGAATGGGCTTACACAGAGAGAACAACTGAGCACAGCAAGGACTGAAATACCTCAGCCTACACCCTAAGGCAGCATCCAAGCTGCCAACACAAAGAAAATTAACCTTCAAACAAAACCAAAACACTGTCCAAATTTCACTTTTGTCAATAGTTTTACACTCTCACTGCAAAGTACTGTCTTAGTTGCATTAACAAAGGATGAGTCCTTAAAGTAATCTCTTGCTATTAGTTTAAGAATTAAAAACTACAAGCTGAAATTTTAAAATTACCCAGATTGCCTAAAGCTCTGCATCTATATTAAAAGGTGACCTGATTACAAGCAGCACTGACATCCCAACAGCTGCTGGGAGCAGCAGATGCAAAGCACTTTTGAAAACAAAACAAACCTATATTGAGCATCTTTGGCTTACAAAACAGAACTTTGGCTTTAGGAGGGCTTGCAGCAGCACACTCTGACAGGTCCAACCCTTGAGATCACCTGTACACACAGCCAGAGACTAAACCACAAAGAAGTGTGATCCCCTAAAACTTTACTATGGGAAATAATCTGTGTTTGAAAACCTTGTCCAGTCTCTTCTAAAGTGCTGAAGAAGAAAAAGTTGGCAGCAAATATCCATCAGGATTTTACAGTATGTACATATTTCATACAGTAATACAGCTTTTACCATAACTGATCACTTCTTGTGGTGTATGTGTTCAAAGAATAAACAAGTTATTACATTAAAGATGCCATTTGTCTTTAAAACTGTCTCCTTCCTTTCTTCTTTAAATTTAGGGTTGGAAAAATAAACCTTTAAAAATCTCTGCTGAAATGTCCCTGCTCTAGAATTAGTCCAATTCTGCATTGGTTCAGTGATAAGAATCTCACCATAAATGCAATTTACTGAAGTACTGAGGTAACATTTCTTTAGAAAGCTAGATGAATGCTGTACGAGTTTGAGAGAAACTTGCACATACACATTCAATTGTACAAAAAAACCCCCAAACCTGACAACAAACAGAAGAAACCTTGAGCATTCCTCTCATTCTCTAAATTTCCTTGTCTCTCAAATTTATGGAAGCAAGCACCTGGCAAGCGTCTTTTTCTTTCAAAGAGAGCTTTTCACTGCAGACAGATTTTGAAGAGTTCTGGATGCTACTTACTCTCACTCACCCCAACTTTGATATAAAATGGGGCCATTTCATTCCTCAGGCTTACACATAGCTCAATAACATCATCAGGTAACAAAAGCAGCCACTTGAGACTAGTCTGTGAACTGAGAATAACAAGAAATTATATGATCATTATATTATGCAAAATCAAAAAAAATAATTCAGGGTAATAGTTAGAAATACTTCACAATCTCCCCTATAAGTAGGTTTAAGACTAAAAACAAGAATATGAGTTCATTCAGAGGGAAAAAGGACGGAACTTATATGGGGAAATGCAATAGATCAGCCCTGTGAGCTCCCCCTTTTCTATAACCTGGATACATCACAGTAAAAGCCCAGTCTCAGTAGCAGCTAACACATAACAATATCCACAAATTGAAATGTCCCATATAAAAAGGACAATTGTATGAAACCTATTGCCTGTCTCGTATTGGCCTTTTTAGCCACCAACGCACGTGCAACAAACGTGGTAGAGCCCTTCCCAAATCTTCGTTCACGAAGCCTAGCCATGATGATGATTTGCAGTGACACACACATTACAAAGGTAATCACTACAGTTGTATTTACTGAACGACTTGCAGGACTAAACCAAATTAAAAATTGAAAGATGAAAATGTGAAAACAAGGAAAAAACAGCAGGAAACAAAGAACATTCAAGTATGCTAGAAATATCCAACTAAAATGATCCAGAACTATCTAAGTCTGTAAAGGGATTGTATGCCACAGTAATCTTTCACAGGTACTGGTTCTTTTTCTCACAAAAGTTTTGATTAAACAGGTATATTCATTTTTACTCCAATCAAAATTGTAAGAGGAATCAATGCAAATAGAAGAGCTTTCCAGGTACTTGACATAAGCTGTTACCAAACTAAACAAGTTGTCCTCCTGTCACATTTCCTCCCCAGTACACAGAACTGATCTATCCGAATAGATTCTGCAAGCGATACTGAAGCAAGAATAAATTAGTGATTTATGACACCACATTAAAATTCTTAGGTGTCATGAGATACCCTGTTAGGATTTCTGAAACCACATCTTCTCAGCCTCTTGCAGCCGGTAAAGAAATCTAAGCATGGACATCCTTTGTACCTGAAGCTTGAGGCAATTAGCCTTTTAATTTAGCTAATTTACTTTTAAACAGAGTTGTGCTTTCAGAGGAGCTACAAAGAAGCATTATAGATAGTACACTGCTGTAGGTGAGAATGTGCAAATCTTTATTCAAAGGAAATAAGCTTTGTTTATCCTATGAATTAGTGATGGTTACATGGCGTATTCTTTTCTTGAGTGCTAGTCTAAACTTTTGCAGTGCCCATTCCTAATCAGTTGATTGCTACTTCAAAGAACCACTATGCTGGAAATGTAATTAGACTGTCATCACTCCATATAGCTCTGCAGGAAAGGCCAAAAAGAAAACATATTTTAAAAAGTTAAATATAGTCAAAGAGTAAGTTATCCTTTAGCTTTTGGAAATAGTCAGATGAGTTACAGGAAACACAGAAACAAATATAAAATTAACTGGCTTTCTACATTGCTATACTTCCAAAAAGCTTCACTCAGACAATTGCAGGGGAATGAGGAAAGGAGGGAGGGAAGAAGAGACCCAGACTGAATGTTGCACTGTACACCTCTTAAGCACCCCCTATGGGGAAAAGCCACCCATGCAGATGGACCAGTGAAGTCTGCTTGCATGCCTCAATCTGTGGTCTTACACTGGACAAAGTATGATCCCATAGTTCCTCACCTCCATCAGAACTCACTCTCACATACACTTTAAAAAAAAATAAATAGGAAAACAACAAAAATAATAAAAAACCCAACCAGCCAGAATACCTCCAGAGAATTACTTAAAAGAAACTCGCTACTGCTGCTTTTGAGTCTTGTGACCTTCCTTATATTTTTAGACAGTATTTCCCAAACATAGATAAACTATCAAGAGGCATATGGTTTGCACCATCTGGGCAACAAGTTCTATTGGGATACTGTGGTGAACAGCATATGTATGCTGCCTTGTGCGCAATATCCTACAGTGTTAAAAAAGCACTAGAGACTATTTTGAAGCCAACCTTGAAAAATCCCCCATATGTTTAAGGGACCAGCTTCTTTCAGAAGATATGTTCCTCTTTCTTTCAGTACAAATCAAAACAGAAAACTGCCATGTTTAATCTTCATCTTGTTCTCCAGTTCCTCAAGGAGGCATCATATTCTGCAATGTTTCCACCTGTCAAATTATCTATTGACTATCCATACACAATTGATCAGCTCTTATTTCTTTCAGCTCTGCTCACAAAGCACGCATTGTTTTTATTCAATGTTACATCAAAAACTGGATAGTTCAGAAAATAAAGATCTGTCACAAGGCATAAAAATGTTAAGAATAATCAATTAATCATGGCACACTGGCCAAACTGGATTAAGTAATTTTTTAGCTTGTATTTTGATGTTGGTTTATCAAGATGAAGAGGAAATCAACTTGCTGTTCACATGCATGAAAAGTTTTGAATGGTGTAGTATGACAGCCTCTTCACTAACACATTTTATAGTACTTAACATTTGAACAAGACTCTCTTTATACTACAAAAACAGATGGTTGTTTCACAACACAAACATTAGCTGTTCAGTACAAGGTAATTCAGAAAACTGAAAACATTCAAGAAGCCAGTATAGTATTTTGTTTTGTTCTACCAGCCTTGAAATTGTCCATGTGAAGGAAACCTAAATTTAGACCTACGGTGCTGGACTGTGACTCAGCTAAACTGGAGTGAATAAAATCACTAGACTTAGATTATCACAGACTAGGGTTGCATGTGGCCATGTTTGTAGCTAGCTTTAATTACAAGGTTGATCCTTCCCTCTTTAGCCCCTGTACTTAGAGATTTCTGGCATTCTTAACATTAACAGAAATAGATTCACACATTGACGAATTTGCCAAGCAGATATATCTTCATCTGACATAACATACCTGACTGCTGCCAAGAAGGTTAATCAAGTCTGGAGTCCAGAAAGCTATCTTGAATTATTCTTCTTGATGGGCCTTTTGACAAGTTGGTGCCTTCTACTGGGGAATCTGACATTAAGCCTTACCTTCAGTTTAATTACCTTAGTTAACTTGTATTCTTAAGTACTCCTGCTTAATTATAGCACAACATCTAGATTCCCAATGAGTTCAACATAGTTGCATATGTCATCTTCGATTTTTTTACTTCCCTACCACACTGAATAGATCCATATAATACTCCTGATGACCACGCTGCATCTGCAACACAGTCAGGTACCACATAGTCTAGTCTTTGTGTTTTAGTGTAGTTAAAAGAAAAAAAAAAAGCCCACAACACACCAAACATCACCAACTGTCAGTATCAGAGCATATTGATATATTTTTTCATCCAGGAATCGTAGCTTTCTATCAAATGTCTAAACCTCAGGTATTACAGATTTCTAAAGCAACGCCCAGGAACGAGGGAAAAACTCCCACGAAAATACAGACAGACTTAAATGAGTCCTTTCTTGGACAACTCCAGGATCTCACATGCCGAAGTACCAAGCAACCAGAAGAAAAGAGATTAAATAGATGGCATGCTTTTAGAAGTTTAAACATGTGAAAAGTACAAGTCATTTTTCTCAAGTCCATTCCCAGTTATGCCCATTTTCACAGTCTGCTTCCTTGAGACTATGGAACCATCTTATCAATTACTAATTAAATAAAATAAATTGAATTATACTCCAAGATAATTTACTATTTCCTAAATATCTAGACTTCTACTAAGTTGCTAGATTGTGGGTTTTTTACTTGCATGTTTCACAGTATTGTATCTAAGTATTCTTTTAAACTCTACAAGGACTCCTCTTGTATTCTTCCACAGAAAAAACACCTCTATTGAATAACATAAAACACTAATCTGACATGCCTCCATGAGATTTTACAACTTGGAAGAGTTGAAAATAAGCTTATAAAAGGAAAGTGATGTAGAGAATATAGTTTGAACCTGCTTTCAACAATAAAAGGACTCCCCAAAATTAGGGGTTTTTTAAAGAACAACATTATTTCTCTGTGTTTTAGAATTATCCCTTAAAACATAACTTAATATGCACTGTAAAGCAATTGGGTTTTAACTAATTGGAAAACTGGTATATAAGGCACTTCTAGTGAAGTATCTATTTGTAAAAAAAAAAAAAAAAAGTTTTAGGCATGCACTTGTGTGAATAAAAATCAAAACCCACAGATATAATGGGAAATCCCCACAGGGTATTTGTACCTGGCTGTTGCTTTATCTTGCTTGAGCATAATCATATTTGAGGACTAAATAAAACTTTGATCTCAGGAACCAAAAATAACTTCTTACCTTTCTTAAAAGCACTGAGAATTCACCAGATCATAAAAGGAAGCCACAATGGAAAGCTAGGCATAGTAGAACAGCTGTCTTGTTCTTATAGCCTAAGTCTGACAATGTTAGGAGCTGAATATACTGGAAACTATTATTTCAGGATAAAGCCTGGTAATGCTGCAAAACAAGCCACTTTCAGAAATAGTGTGAGATTGAGACACCTGAGCTTGCTTGACAGAACTAAGAATATGAAGAAAACCTGCTCAAAACTGCAAGCATGATCAGTGGCAGTGAACATCAATCCTAAAGTGCTCTTAAAAAGATGGTCCCAGATTAGTCATCCATAAGAGACTGTCAATGTCCATGTAAACAACTGATTTTAAACTGAAAAAATATTGAAAGAAATGTTCCCTTCATAGTACAAAGGTAAAAGGACAGAAAACACATTTTGTCTTACTAACAAGATTTATGATCAAGTTGTACACGAAATACCCAACTGATAGTGGCAGAACATAGAAACAGGTAAATGGATCATCTAGTTTGAAGTCACTTGCCAGAAGCAGACCAGGTTAAAGTTCCCCTTTGCCTTGAATGTAACCCTTCACTTCCTGCTTTCCTTGTTTAAAGGAACCATGGCTAATCATATTTTGTGCTGATACTGAACTCAGAGATGCCGCTGGCAGCGTCAAAGATACAGCCTCTCCCTAATTCCTCCTGCCCATCCCCGGGCTTACACAGACCTCTCCTACACTGGAGCTGCCAGTCACTTCAGGCTTTAAGCAACTGCTTCTGCAAAATACTTTCTGAAACCATATCTTATTCTACATTAAAATATACATTTCCTGTTGTAAAAAATGAGGTAGCCTTCTGCTGGTTTTGCTACCATTTCACACCTTGATCCAGAAATAACACATGCATATGTCCATGCTGCAGATAATCCATCCTGCTTTTTCCTCAATTAGGATCCTGTTAAAGTATTTGCCCATACAAATTTGACAGACAAACATTCCTCATTTCCTTGCACTCCAGCTAGTGAAACCATATTATTGCATTAATCTAATTTGGGTTTGATAAACTTTTAGATGTAACTCTAACTTTTAGATTTTAATTTTAAGCTGAAAGGTAGTACTTGAATTAAGAATTCATATAGGGTTTTGGTTTATTTTCTTCCCTTTTATTATTCATTTGTATAAAATCCATATACTATTCGCATATCTTTCTTCAGAAGCAAAAACACTTGAATAGAATCAGATAGTACAGTTCCCCTACGCCAAAACCTTCATACTAAAGAACCATTGGTAATTCCGACAGCACTAATCTGTATAAAAACTTTAAGCCTCACATTCTTGTAGATATTCTTTAACAAGTATCCCAAAGGTACTGAGAAGAACAGTCAAGTCAGCTATTTGAATTACTAAAGTAGATGCCATTTAGTCAAACCATAGCTTCATATCCTTTTCAGCAGATACACAAACTAGCTAAGTGAGACTAAAACATGCTTTAACACAAACCAAAATGGATGTTTTAACTGCAGTATAAAGCAAATTGCATGACAGATGCACAGATTTCTTCCTTCCAGAGATGTTTGTATTTGATACAACTCGGAGCTTCCTGTGGAACCAGTTTTACTATCTAAATTGCTCTACATAAAGAACCTGTCACATGAATGACAAGCAACCCTTCCAAGCAAAACTGGGCTGAAGAGTGTTTCCTCAAAGCACTTATGTCCAGAAGAGTTTTAGTCCATACAGCCACAGATGGAGAGAATGAAGAAGGTAGCCTGTAGGTACCCTCATGGTTCACACTTCTGTCTGTGCATCCTCTACCTGGAGGAAGAGAAAATGGAAGTATAGGAGGGCCTGAAGACGTGCATTTCCACTCCTGCATCTGGAAGAAAACTACAAGGTGTTCTTTTGCAAGTAATTTTACACCTTTGTGTCCAAATCGTTCCCTCTGTTAACCCATCAGACTATGCTGCCGAAGCAAGGACATATTTTATATCATGCATTTTTGCTCATTGTCAGCATCAGGTATGAACTGATACAAGGCATCTAAACATCACTTGATACAGTAACTAAGAAAAAGAAATTATTATTACTTTTTCTAGCACAAAAACACCAACAAAGATTAAAGGCCTACCAAAAGAAGGGCCTTTCAAGTTCACTATCAAAATGAACTAACTTTTTACTTTCCAACTATGGAAATGGAAGAATCACCTTACACCCACCCATACTACAGAGACGAACTCGAGGCACACAGTTAGCTTTTGCTAATTACTGCATAAAGTGAGCTGCTCAGTGTTGACTGCATACCAACTGCCATGCTAACAAGCAGTGTCTTCCTTCGGACATTTACAAACATCAGAATGCTTATTCATGACAGTCCCACATATCATCTGCCATCCCAGATGGTGACTGGTGGGATGCTGATTTTGTCCTAAGGCAGTTACCACCCACCAAGATAGTATATGCAGGGCTAAACAAAAAGCATGTGCCATCTGCCGTCAAATTTATAAGACCTTTTGAGACCAACTAGGTTAGTTTAAGTATATTTTAGACCAGACATGTCAGGATGCTATAGCTCTCCAAATGCCCAGCGAAAGAAAGCTAAGTTGCACTGTAACAGACACGCAGTAAATCAACAATAAGTTACAACATGCTGCTGGACCCACCTCTAACACAATGAGGTGGGTGAGCAGCAAAGGATTCTCATTGTGATCAGTGGCAAAAGGCACATACAGCCCACAAGCTCAGAGGGAACCAGAGAGAATCTGAGACCAAGAAACAAGATGAAATTCTGCAGAACTTAATGAGTTCTTTGGCTTGAAAAAATTTTAGAAGTTTTCTTTCTTGCTTACAGGATGTTTTTGCTGCCTCTTTTCCTTGCATCTATCTGCTGCTATCATTTTGACAGCTGTTTTCCATCTTATGATTTCTTGCCTAGTCCTGCACTTCTCCTACCCCCGTATCTCCATAGGTGGTTCTTGTCCCTCTGTCTACGTGTTGTCATACTACGTATACACAGAAGGAAGAAAAGTCAGTCAAAAAGCAGTAGTGTGACATCTTCCTGCCTGCCTCACGAAGAGCATAAACCTCTTACTCACTTTATATGTGATACCCTTTTATGGATGCTTAATGGAGAGTACAGCAATTTCCCCAGTCTGGGCCCAATAAGCACTCCAACTACCTAAAATAATTCTACATATTCCTAAGTCATCTAATTAAATCTCTTTTTGTGCATTGGTAGAAATCTAAAGCAAGCAGAGACAATAAAAAAAAAATACATCCACCTGTGTGCTTTTCCAAACATTTTAAATCACGAGGTACACAAAAACCTTTCACTGAGGCAGACAATTAATCCTTATACTAGCATAAAGGTTACGCCACTGTCCGCACAGATGAAAAAAAAGTATTGCTTGAGCTTATCCCTTAAGAAGTAGAATTTCAAAGCACATCCAAATTGCCTTTAAATCACTAGCAGCAGAAAAACAGGACACAAAGGAGGGAGATCATGAAAGTCTGTACAGCACAGTAATGAGAGATGGGAGTTACAAAGGCCTCAGTGAGGCAACACTGAGAGCACCTGGTGCTACACCCCATGCCAACAGAGCTACATCAGCAAAGATCCTCCTGGAAGCCTGGCAGCAGTTGCTGAAGGAAGATACTTCCTGCCAGCATGAGTGCATGACCTCCTCCAGCATTCATACCATGTGAGACAGAGGAAGGGTAGAAAAACAAACGATATCAAAAGGTCACCTCTAAATGACACCTTAGCTCTTAAGAAAAGATAGGAGACAACTAGAGAAAGAAAATCTGCGTAAGTAGGTGCAAACCAAAGGATTTGTTATTCCTCCCACCCCACACAAGCAAACAGAGGCAACAAGTGGCACAAGATAGAGTTTCCTCATGCTCCTTAACAAAAAGTTTCCTTGCTTTTCTTTAAATGTCTCCATTTCCTTCAGAAGCCCATTCTACTCCGAGATATTTGTCTTTGGTCATTCACTTTTCAAAGCCCTTTCCAACCTTAAGATTGCACTAAAGCTGACTTTTATACTTGTTGCAGTAGATCTCTCTCTATTGGCCAAACTGTCAAATTCCTTGGAGACATTAAGTGGTTTTTTTCAACTACCTAAACATTTTATTTATTGAAAAATAAACTTTAAAAAAATGTATTTTTACAATATGTAGACAGTTGACATCACAATGTGAAACACCATTATGATAAACAGTTCCTCTAATAGATCCCCCAATTAATCACAGAATGTTAGGAGTTGGAAGGGACCCCAAAAGATCATCTAGTCCAACCCCCCTGCCACAGCAGGATTCCCTACACCAGGTCACACAAATGCGTCCAGACGGGTTTTGAATACCTCCATAGAAGGAGAGTCCACAACCTCTCTGGGCAGTCTGTGCCAGTGCTCTGGCACCCCCACTGGGAAAAAAAAATTTCTTGTATTCACACAGAACCTCCTATGCTTCAGCTTACAGCCACTGCCTCTTGTCCTGCCACTGGGCTTCACTGAGAAGAGCCTGACCTCATCCTCCCGACACACACCCTTCACATATTTAAAACCAGAGATGAGGTCACCCCTTAGCCTCCTCTTCTCCAAGCTAAAGAGACCCAGCTTCCTCAGCCTTTCCTCATAAGGAAGATGTTCCAGCCCCTTCACCATCTTGGTGGCTCTGTGCTGGACTCTCTCCAGCAGGTCCCTATCCTTCTTCAACTGAGGGGCCCAGAACTCGACACAAGATTCCAGATGTGGCCTCACAAGAATAGAGTAAAGGGGGAGAAGTACCTCTCTTGACCTATTAACCACACCCCTTCTAATACACCCCAGAATCCCATTGGCCCTCCTGGCCACAAGAGCACACTGGTGGCTCATGGTCATCCTTCCATCCACCACAATCCCCAGATCCCTTTCCCCTTCACTGCTCTCCAACAGCTCAGCCCCCAACCTATACTCATGCATAGGGTTGTTCTTTCCCAGGTGCAAAACTCGACACCTGGCCTTGTTGAATTTCATTCAATTTCTCCCTGCCCAACTCTCCAGCCTAAGTCTCACTGAATGGCAGCACAACCCTCTGGTGTGTCAGCCGCTCCACCCAGCTTAGTGTCATCAGCAAACTTGCTGCCAGCACACTCTGTTCCCTCATCCAGGTCATTAATGACTAGATTGAAAAGTACTGGTGCCAGTACTGAGCCCTGAGGGACTCCAGTAGACCTTTGTCTCACACTAGCTTACCTAGTTGACAAGTGCTTAAATTTTGCTGAATAGCTGGAAACTGAATCCAGTTTCTGCTAAACTACAGTTTTAAACACACTTACCATCTTAAAAGACCTGGTGGCTTGAACATGCCTCATGTGCTACCATGACAAACACGACATTTTGATTCATCAAACATTTGGAAAGATTCACCTAAGAAAAACTAGTTTATCAATCTGCTGTCTCTTGCTTATGACATGCCACTCATGAATTCAGGGCTGCTGGTTCTCAGAATTATGTCTCACCATATTAAGCATTTTTCTTATGCCTAATTCATAAGAAAAAATGGAGCCATAAAAATCCCTAGGAATTCCTAGCTTTTTAATCCTAGCAGAGATGACTGAAAATATGAACCCTAAAGGCTCAAAAACTAGAAGGGAATTAAAGAGAAACTAATTTCTATTTTCGTCTAGGACGTGACAAGAGTTTTGAATGTTGAGAGCTGACAATATTTCTGGTACCTAGGCAGGAGTGTTAATGTTTTAATGTTTTCTCAGCCATGCACTTGATCAAGTCCTGTACTGCTATAAGAGAAGACAAACCTTCAAGTGCTTGTGTACCTCAGCCAAGAAAAAGCTCCAACAATCTTTCTTACCCCTATAAAACAGGAAGGTTAGGCATCACTAGTTCAGTTAACAGAACACTTAAACAACATACAAGTCAATTTTATTTGTTTAATCACATTTCATTAGGTGCAGGAATTACATAACTGGCAAGTAGCAGTAAGAGTTCTCAGCTATTGCAATTCATTCAGATTATACTAAATGGCCAATTCATTAAGTAACCTAAACTGTCAATTAAATGCCACTTTATTGTTTTTAAATATTTATCAGTCCTTAGCTGAGACATGAACAAAGGAAGCCCAGTTCTATTGCCAGGAGAAACAGACTGTCATTTGCTATGGAAAACCACATGTGAAAGCAGCTAGATTTCAGAGATCCCACAAGATATCCTTGCAAAGGAATGGATATTAGGGACATGCTTTTCCAGAATAAATTTCCAAATACACACAGCTGCAAGTTTTCCAATTATATTTTCTTCCCCTTGAAAAATCTTGCTTTGTAGCCAAAGTTTCTCTAGAAAAAAAATCAATTTAGTCAAAATGTTAATTCAGAAATTGCAGTCATTAAATAGCATCATGAGCACCTGTTTCAGCAGTGTCAAACAAGCATCACAAATGGAAATATTGAAAACTTAAGTCTAATTTTTAGAGAAGCAACTTTCAAAGGGCTTTTTGTTTAACACTTTTTTCCACAAATTTAGAGCATGAGTCAAAATCAGCACTGTGAAGTTAAGTGAGGTAGCAGCTTTGGTTTCCAAACACTTTTAACCAAAGAGGTCTTTAATTCAGAGTCCCTTCATGAACTAGGCTGATACTGCAAAAGCCTCCTCAATCCTGCTTGTGTTTTGAAGTGGGACATGGCTCAGGCAGCAGCTGTTGCTCTTCTACAGATATTTTTCAGGAAATGGGTCTATTTCATAATCCCCACTTCCCCCTTTGATATATGAAAAATCTCTTCAAAAATTAAGCAAAAAACTTAAAACAAAAGGCAACAGGGAGAAAGAAGAATCTTAAAGGTTAACTCTATAACTAAGTGCAACTACAGATGCTATAGCAGAACCGTTAGCCACACTGCAACAACGTCCTGGTATTGATCAACCTGGAGCTCTTGACCGTTAAAGATATTCAAGATTCACATTAGATCATGACAAATTCTCAGGAAAATGTCACAGGACAGTCACCATTTCCATGTGATTGAGCTTCTCATTGCATATTTGTGGCCGAGCCTTACGTTTCTTGCACTGCAAAAATTTCCAACGCTAACCAGCACGTACAAAGAAAGGGAGCAATGTCCACCTTTGGGTTTGCCTACCTTCATAAACTCCAATGACCAAAAAATTGGATTAATCACATTCCAAACGTCAAATGCTGCAAGACACATTTAGTCCGCCAACAAAAGAAACAAAATTTACTTGGTGACTCTATCCTATCTCCTATCCTTTGGGCAGACCAAGCTACTTGCACAACTCCTTCAGGAGGCACAACACAACATCATTATATTCCACTACTACTGCTAGGTCAAGCATATACACATTCATATATACAAAACACATACGGCCACTTTGTCAGATTATCTCACTTTATCCTTTACTGCTATCCTTCCATGAAGTAGCAGTAAAACAAATATCCTGTTACACAAACACACAAGTCAATACTCATATTTTTAACTGTCAAGATAGCACCTGCAGTAAAGTTACAGTTTATTGAAAGTCTGTTTTATCAAGTTCTCAGTGAGAATATTCTTGCATTTCAATAACTAAGCAGTATCTATTACATTTATAATAAAAGTTAAAACAAGAGACTTCACAGGCTCCAAAAACCAAGTAGAGGTAGGTCACAGGTCCTTTGTCCCAATTTTCTAAAGGCATTTTAGACTGCTCTAAAATAACCGCATTCAAAGTCTCCACATGTACACTGAACAATATCCTCTCAGTTCTGTGAAGGCATTCACCAACAACTTCACCAGGTAAAATTTTCCTAAGCATGTTTTGAATTACATTGTAAACACAAAGGATAAGATCCATACCTACTTACACTTGCTATAGCATTAGGTGTGTCTACATCAAAAGGACATAACATGACTTATGTACTAATGACTATTTTTACTCTCAAAACAATCTGCAGATACAGTACACAGGCTGACGTAATGCTTGCTCCTGCCATGAGGGCATACCTTATCTAGATTATCTGAATAAATCCTGAATAGCCATGGACTGTAAACAGTAATTTAGGACCACTTCATCTGGTTTGGTTGTAGTTTTTTTTCCATTTGGTTGGTTGTTTTTGTTGTTATTTTGTTTTAAATATTACTCTAGACTTCATATTCTGTTGATAAAAGAAATGAAGAAGGAAGAATATCAGTTGATTTTCCTACACCATATCACCTCAACAATTTAACCTAGCATACTGCAGAACACAGAAATAAAACCGCTAATTTATCCCATGTGCATAAAAAAACATAGTGAACTCATTTACTGAAAGTAGAGTAGAAATCTAATCAAAGAAAGCTGTATGGAATCACTATATTCTATACAGGAGAAATGAATTCTATTTCAGATTAATTCCAGTGCAAGAGAAATAGTTGGGAACACATAAATCACTGTCCTAAAACTGTCGGAGAGTGAACTCATTTGGGAACTACAGCTGTTGTGCTTTAGAGATTTAGATTAAAATCCATCATTATCTTTCAGTTAATACTCTTTCATCGACCAATCAGCAGTCATACGGTGTTTACCAACCCTGGTCACTTAACCCACTTGAATGGCCTTTGTGCTATAATTTGTACTTCAATACAATCAGATTACTTCTAATCTATATGATTTGTGTCCTTTATGGGACAGATAAACACTAATCCCAAGGTTCCTAAAATGTAGCAAGCCTAAACAGTGGCAGTATGACATCCACTGTTTGCTGCTTTAACAGAACACGTCATTCAAATTGGGAAATATTTTGTTTGATTATAGTGACCCTGCCTTTTAGATACTCATTCTAACTTTCTTGTATAGATAAAGAAGATAGATTTATCATCAAACACCACCAATCAGATATACAAAATTAGCAGCAAATGATCAATACTTAGATACTAATTTTTGATCAAGTTATTTCACAGGAAAAAATATTTATTCTTTAAAAGTAGTCTACACAAGTAGGAACATTTTAAAATTCCTCGTTCACCAAGGAGTTACACATTGTAATGGCCCACAGTCCCCAGTCCTCAAGTTAAACAGTCCACCTCTTCAGACTGGTTTTCCAAGGATTCAGCAGTTAGTGTCCTCAATCATTTATGCTCTTCAGTTAATCTTGGGTGACACTTGGAAGAAATTGCACTACAGTGCGAGTCTAACATCTAATTACATTTAACAGTAATACGCTTAGGCTCTGACCTCATAAATGCTTCTGCACAGGTGGATCAGTGAGCATGTGACAATCTCCCTAGAAAAGAAGGGACTCACAGAGGCAAGTATATTTGCATGGTTGAACCCAGGTACATCAATGTATGTGTACCTTGAAAAATGCCAGAGTTGGGAACAAAAACAATTGAATCCTTCAGTAAGAATCTCAGTGGCCTAAAGTATGCAAACACCTTTGTACATAAGATGTTACCAGTGTTACCTATTATATTCACATATTCCCCAACATACATATTTCTTACCAAGAAAAATCCGTAACTAAAATTCCAACTCCCTACAAAACAAGCCACCTTGTAAAATATAACTGATCATATCCCAAGTTAAGCTAGGATAAGCCTACTCAGATTTGGATAAAAAATTCCCTAAGAAAAATTAAGATGCTGAGTGATCTCAACAGCATCTGTAGTTATTACCTTACACAAATCTAAACATCTTTACTTAGAATGTCTCTGCACATGCACTTGTATTTCATATTAACTAAAACTCCTAGCTGATGACCTAAATCAGAAAGTCCATTTTCTTATAGGGTCCTCGTTGACTTGCAGAGACACTCTCAGTAGATGACCTCAGCTTACCTTGTAGCAATGAGTGAGCTAACGCATACGCAAGAGAATCACGAACCACCACCATTGCCAAAATTCTGGTTTACAACTGCGACCTAAGCCTGACACACAAAGCTTTAAAAAGCCTCCATCCAGATTTGAGAGGAGCGAGGCAGATCATCTTATATAACAGAACACAGGGCATGAGGGGGATTGCATTATGAAATTTGCTGTTTTGTCCGCAAGTACTTCCAGGATTATTCAGTGAGTGGCATGTAAACTTCTTCCTGTACTCTGAAAAGAGCTCTTTTAATGTTCCTTGTACTTTGAGCAAGATGCCTGTTACATATTACAGAACAACCTTCTTGAAAGGTCTAGCAGAAATTACAATTTGTTTGAGATTTCCCAGAACATGCAATAATCTCAGAAGTGCTGGGAAAGCTTCTGGAAAAGCTAACGCATCACCAAATAAAGAGTAAACAAATTAAGAGGACTGACCTACCTTTCCAAGAGCAGTAACCTTTGCTTTACTCTAATTTCTCAAGCTCTGAGAAGCCTCAGAAGATTGCACAGTTCCTTGACTACTGTATTTGTTATCTTAACTGCAATCATGAAGTAAAGACAAACTGCAACTGTAAAATGGCAAGTCAGTTTTTTTACCACTAACATTTAAAAGAATGGCAAGAGTCCAATGCCCAGAAGCCAAAGAAATACAATGACCTGCACAGCCCATCCATACAATCAGATCTACTGCAAGTTCTTGAAGGACACTTGGAAGAGGCAGATTGTTGTTATTTTTCCCCAGATACCTAAAAATTCTTGGAACAGCTGTTTCAAAGACTGCTTATTCTAAAAGAGATTGTGAAGTCCACAAACAGAACAAATGTTTATGAATATGAGAAAGTGATGGGAAACTGGAAGGAAGAATGTGTAAATTCTACATATCCTTAAATAATTAATGAACACCTAGCAATAGCAAACCATTACCCTCTATGAACCCTAGAGTATATGTCAAACCATATCACCCATTGTAGGGCTTGGTAACTATCTTTTCACTTACAAACTCAGAAGTTCATGTACATGGCATCAAATCAACTGCAAAGATACTACACAGTTATTTGAAGATTAATAGCAATAAGTCTAAACTTCACAAGGTGGGGGGGAGGAGAGAAAAGAAAGGATATACCTACAGATGTCTCAGGACAGACCATAACTCTCAGGTATGAACCAGCAAAGGCTTGAGCCGTTGTGGCTCCATAGAGATAGGACTACAGACTAAACAAGGAATGGACACTTCCTAGAATACATAGAAAACGCCTATAGATCACAACAGATTCAGAATTAAATGGGTTTGCATCCCACAGAGATACTAGAAAGAGAGATACCTGTAACGTTACTGCACTATTGGCAGAATGTGGCAATTCTTGAACTTAAGCTATGCAGTTGCACAGCAAAATAAAAAGGACTTCTCACCCCATTCATGTATTTCAGATTTGCTCCTCACAGTGATTACTGAAAGTAGCTGTCTCAAATACAAAACAAATGATTTCTGCAGATCAGAATAAGGCTGAAGTCCATTCATTTTTGTGGTAACCCTTATTTTTTCCCCTTTCCACTCCAGAAGACACACTTAGACCACTTACACTATTAAGAATCCACATTTAACTAATTTGAATTTGCAGTATTGTAGTTAAGAATATCAAAGCCAAAGATCTTGTAAAGACAAATATTCTAAAACTAACAGAAACAAAACTAGAGAACTTCAGATGTAAAAGTAATACAGCAAACAATTACTTTTTTTTTTTTTCCAAAAAGAGATACACTTAAGTAGCCAAAGTAGCTGTTTGAAAAAAACTCTCCCCAAAACCCCTTAGCTAACAAAGACAGTTGGTTTGCAAAGGGTTTTCCACCTTGATATTGAAACTGAATCATGCTGGAATACTGTTTCTATAATATCAAGAAAAAGTTAGAGCTAGATTACAAATATGTGAAACAGCTGCATTACACTAAGTTTGAGCAAGAAAAATTATATCTGCATTTCTATTCTTACTTGCTATTTTTATGCTTTAAGGAAAAGCCACATTCCCTCCTGGTCCCAATGAATTGTATCTGTTACAAGGAAGAAAACTACCATAAGTCACAACAACACAGACTTTTACTTTCTTGACATAATAAATAAGATACTTAAAACTGCTTTCTTCAGCACACCAGTCACCTAGCTAGGGGAAACCATTAAACAACTAGAGGTATGAACCCCTTCTAGCTTTCTCTTTCATTAAGTCATATATCATTTGCACAGGAATCATGGAACTATAAATCATGTGAGACAGAATGAGAGCTAATTAAAGGGTCAGCTAAGCACATCATTTTGCATTGTTGCATATCAGAGCTCTAAAATTAGCCATAATTTGTTTACAATATTGTCAAATCTTACAAGACATTTCAAGCAGATAGTAATGCCCACCTCTGAGAAGAAAATACCTATATGAAAGACACTGATATTTTATTTCCTAGCATGAAACCCCAAGTCAGTTTTTCTTTAAAAACATAATTAACTCTGCCTTGCACACATGGTGTGGTGCAGTCTTGTCTAGTCTTTGAACTTAGTCATTTTTTTCCCCAATTAAAGTTCTATGCTTCTGAAGACAGAAATTCACAACCCAAGAAATCTCTACATACACTAAGACAAAACATTAGTCAAATGCACCTAAACCTAGCCACTAAACTTGAGAATTTCTGGCTGTTTGCAGGATTTCTTTACCAACAAGACACGGCTCACTTAAGGAAAAAACAACCAACCACTATTTCCTGATACCAGATTTCTCAGTTGACACAGTTACGTGGTGAAAGATCTTCTTTGAAGGTTTAGAGGTAAATCTGATGAAAGCATTCTAACTGAAATATATATACACACACATCCCCCCCTCACAACCCAGCAGGGCTTTTAAGTATGCATAATATTACTAGAGAATCTGTTAGTAGGTGAGACACCCGTTATACCAAGGCCATATAAAAATATAGCATGAGGATGATCCCCTAACCCCAAGAGCTTTTACTTGGAAGGATTTTTATAGGAATATAGATATAAATTTTATTTTTATTCATTCTTCATCTTCTTTTTAGTGACTTAATACTTGTAGCTACTAAAACAATTAATTGTATGAAACAATTAACCTCAGAGTAATTACTAAGTGTATACATTTTAAAATATACATATTCATTAGTCTCAATAATGTGTAATTACAAGGAACCGTCCAGTGTTTATATGGCAGTACTGTACTCCATTTTTATAACTTTGGTTTCCCACCAAATACCTTAAAACAAGGAAAAACAAATGATTTTTCACTCTGAACATGTACACACATCTGACAACTAAACTTTAAAAATAAAGAGCATTTTTCTTTTTTTCTACTGAAAAGTAAAAAAAAGTATGTGAAATTAAAAACAAGAAAAACTTTTGACAGGAAAAGCAGCTCAAAAATATTTTTATCAAAACTGAAGCAGTATCCATCTGAAGATCCCAGTGAGTCATGGGCCAGTATTGCAATTTGTAGGGCTAGGCTGCAGTCAGGAAGAGGGATGTGGATCAGATGCACAACTAGGTCAAACACTATCTCCTAGCCAAGCCAAAGGAGGGCTCAACAAATTAGAAAACCCAAGAAGTACAACTACCAAAGGAATGCCCAAAGACCAAGGTATTAGGCTGCCAGAAAAGACAACAAAAAGGCAGATGTGAAGGATGAGCCAAAGCAGCAGCTGCAGGGGCCAGGCAGGACTGCCTGCAGTCAGCCCAAAGCCACAGCTCACTCTCCTGCAACTTTCAAAGCTAGAGGATCCCAAGCAATTTTGAGGAAGTTTGTCATGTTCACACTGTCCTACTAACTGCTCTTGTGAGACGCCACCTGGAATACTGCGTCCAGTTCTGGATCCCCTATTACAAGAGGGACATGGGGGTACTGGAGCGAGACCAGAGAAGGACCACGAGAATGATCAGAGGACTGGCGCACCTCTCCTACAAGGACAGACAGAGAGTTGGGATTGTTCAGTCTAACAAGAGAAGGCTCCGAGAAGACCTTATTATGGCCTTCCAGTATCTGAAGGGGGCCTACAAGAAAGCTGGGGAGGTACTTTTTAGGAGGTCAGACAGTGATAGAACCAGGGGAAATGGGTATAAGCTAGAGGAGGGCAGATTTAGATATTAGATATTAGGAGGAAGTTCTTCACTATGAGGGTGGTTAGACAGTGGAACAGGTTGTCCAGAGAGGTTGTGGAAGCCTCATCTCTGGAAGCTTTTAAGACAAGGCTTGATGTGGCTCCAGGCAACCTGATCCAGTGGATGGTGTCCCTGCCAGGCAGGGGGGTTGGAACTCTATGATCTTTGAGGTCCTTTCCAACTCTGACGATTGTATGATTCTATGATCCTAACTCCAAGAAGCATCTGCCAGCACTCTGATAAGTGACTTAAGTTCTGCCTGTGGCTTTCTGGAAAAAAAACACAAAATACCAATCCTAGTAACCACTAATGCCAATTTGTGAAAACTAGCCTGTACAGAAATGCAAGCCGAAATGATCCTTTTAAACAACAACAAATAATTCTGTGGCCCAAAGCCAGCTACTTCAATATTAAGTAATTTTGAAGTGTATCTGGTTTTTGCAACAAGTCACTGATATGAAAGGAATTTGAGAGTTCTCATAAGATGGAAGAAGGAGCACAACAGTAGCAACATAATAAATGACAGGAACGGATTTGAAATATATATAGTAAAAAAAAAAAATCAGAAACATTCAAAGCTTTGATGCAGTGTCACACAAAATATGATTTCAAACTGTAAAAAAAAAAAAAAAAAGAGCCACTCCATACAAAACATCATGTTAATATTACAAACATTCAAAGAGTAGTAGTGCACAAAAGCAGATCTACTAGGACCCCCACACTCAACATGAAACATGCTGTTGGCTCCTAACTCATGTCACTTGCCATAGTTATCACAACCAGACGGTAAAGATAACCCTCTGATCAACTGCATACAGCACGAGGCAGGAGGTGGCCATGGTGCTGCATGCCGAGACTACAAACCCTACACACTCCTGTCAGACACAGACTCCTTGCAGCCCTTCTATGTCATGTCATCTGGGGTTTAACAGCAGCAGGTGCTTTTTTTTTTCCTAAAAAATGGAAAAATCTGCCAAATCAGATTAGCATAAGTCTTTTCCTCTGAACAAGAAGGAAGTTCTCCTATCCTTGCTCAAGATCCAGATGTCCATTTTACAGATAGAGAAGAAAATTCAAATCCACTCCTACAACACAGAAACTTGATCGATATTCTAATTTACAGTTAAGTAAGCAAGATGAAAAGCTGCCAAGAGCTACAAATAACACAAGAGAGGTCCATGGGGTTCTTTCAAAGGGCAGAGGTTTTTGCAGCTCTTTTAAAGTGCAACAAACTGCCACCAAATTATATGCAGAAATAGAAACACAGGCTAACACAAATTCACCAAAAGAATTCAAAGCAAACATCACAGCATTGCTCTTTTTTCTCCCTCTCCCTTTCTCGACCTCCTCATCCTATTTGAGTTACACAATAAATTGTAATTATGAAGGGGACAATTGAAACTCAAATTTAGAGTTAACATATGACATTGCAACAAAATTGACAATATAAACAGATTATGAATTTGACAATATCATCAAATTTTGACATTTCTTCTGTCAACATTTGTTATTATTAATCATCCATGCAACTTTCTTTGATGCTTGCTGAAGTTTGTAAACCTCCATTGTCTGGTTTGATAGGCTATTTTTTGTAGCATTCTTGAATTGGTGAGACTAACTCACATGCCAAGAAAAGAGAGCAGAAATGGACTTGAAACATTTTCTCAAACCTGGTTGAAAGAGAAATAAGATGCTAGTGTAGGGGGCTCTTGTCTAATCTTTCAGGAATATCACTTGCTCCAGAGCATCTGTCACTTGCCTGCAGTAGAGAAGGGGTCCAGAGTACAGTGGGTTTAGTCTTACTCAAACCTACATCAGTAAAGCTCTTGCAATCTCAGATATTTCTAAATGTAATCATCTTCAAAATTTATTTTATAGATTTCCTGATATAAAAATGCTAATTTTGACCAGTTTAATACTATATAGAATAAGGCAAAAGCACCAAACACCCCTACCCATGTCAGATTATTTTGTATTTTTCATATTACCTATGGGACTGGGAGTGTCATAACTCCATTTTGGCTTCCCAGAACTGCTTCTGATGTCACCTGTCTAAAAGAATGTGCTGAAGTCCTCCAGACTGGGATCTGATGACATCTGAGCAAATACCAATGAAACTCAAAGAGCATCAAGCCTCTAATACTGCTCCACAAAGTTAACTTCTTCAGTTGTTCCACAAGCTCCAGAAGCCAGGCTCTAGATCTGAACATTTGAAAAGCACTGATGAACAGATTTACCATGATTCCTTCAGACAGAATTTATGGATTGTACAGTTTGATATTAAAAAAAGGTAATAGACTCTTTAAATTACAACATCATGTTTTGCCTCTGTTCACACACTGGAAATGAATCAAGACAATCCACAAAAGTAATAGAAACAGCTGAAAAAACTACCTCATTTGGTAGAATTTGGAAAAAAAAGCAAGAAACTCCAAGTGAAAGATTCTCTCAAGGTTAAGGTACTTGAATGCTGCAGTGCAGAATCTATCTGTATCCCGAGCTCTACAACAGAGCTGTCAGTAATTCTAGGAGAGTTGTTTAAACCAGTCTTTCCACAATCACTAACTGTGCATGCCTTTTCTGGGGGCCTAACTTGATAACTAGGAGCTTTAGTTATTGAGGTGCAGAATGCTCATGCTGCCATTCAAGACAACAGAACCTCTGCTGCAGACATGCACTACATCATTCCAAGTGTCGATACACCAGTCCCTACAACTGAAACTGCGCATCTAACATTGGTGAAGACCTCTCTCTGTGCTGAAGATTCCCCTCTGTGTCAGGGGAAGGCCATTCACTTATGTCATGGAAGTGTTGCAAACATTCATTTTATGTACTTTTTTACTGTTTGTGAAGCATACAGCTACTATAGGCTGAGCACCAGTGAAAAGCCCACATATCCAAAATAACATTCAAGGGACAAGTCACACACCCAGAGATCCACAGAATCATTACGGCTGGAAAGGACCCTCAAGATCATCTAGTCCAACCAACAGCCCTACACTACTCTAACCCCTAAATCATCCCCTGAAGAAACACATCTATCCTCTTCTTAAAAACCTCCAGGGATGGGGACTCCACCACCTTCCTGGGCAGCCTATTCCAATATCTAATCACTCTTTCAGTAAAGAAATTCTTCCTAATATCTAATCTAAACCTACCCTGGCTCAGCTTAAGCCCATTCCATCTAGTCCTGTCACTAGTCACAAGGGAGAAGAGGCCAACACCCGCCTCCCTAGAATGGCCTTTCAAGTAGCTGAAGAGAGCGATAAGGTCTCCCCTCAGCCTCCTCTTCTCCAGGCTGAACAACCCCAGCTCCCTAAACCTCTCCTCATAAGGCCTGTTTTCCAGACCCCTGACTAGCTTAGT
>VWZX01001516.1:59078-188460 GCA_013399015.1 Galbula dea | reverse complement strand
CCAGCTCTTTCAGCACCCTTGGGTGCAGCCCATCTGGCCCCATGGATTTGTGCTCATCCAGGTGACGCAGCAGGTCACTAACCACCTCCTCTTGGACTAGGGGGGAGTCACACCTTTCCCTGACCATATTCCCCAGATCAGGGGAATGAATACACTTTGAAACAATAGCCTTATTATTGAAGACTGAGGCAAAGAATGCATTAAGCACCTCAGCCTTATCTTCGTCATTTGTCACTAACTCCCGTCGTGCATCCATTAGGGGATGGAGGCTTTCATGTGGCCTCCTTTTGCTACTAATATATTTAAAAAAACTTTTCTTATTATTCTTAACCTCAGAGGCCAGATTAATTTCTAACTGATCTTTGGATTTTCTAATACCCTCCCTGCAGAGCCTCACAACCATTTTGTATTCCTGCTGGGTGGCCTCACCCTTCTTCCAAAGTCTATAAACTTTCCTTTTCTCCCTGAGTGCCAGCCAGAGCTCCCTGTTCAACCAGGCCAGTCTCTTGTCAGTAAGCGTTACCTGTCCTGTGCACAAAGCCTAGTGAGATTTCAACACAGAGAAAACAGAAATGACTCATGATTATACACAGGAACAGGCTCAGTTAAGGTTATACCAACAACACTGTGTCATTTCTTAATTTTCAGATAGTTAACTTTGCAACTTCTAAGATGTTTGATGTCTGTAATATGGGTATTCTTGTTTCTCCGATTGACAGGGGACCAAGTTAAGCATCAATCATAGAATTGACTATGCATAGGCTCCACAATCTACCAAATACACAGCTTTCTGGCATAGACTGCACCTGCACTGCAGGTAATAGACTGCAGAAATGGACAAACATGGAATGTTTTTACCACGAAGCTTTGACACTTATTTATAAGGAGTTTTCTTAATTAGTAACATATATTAAATAATGTCATTTTAGAATAAAGATAAAGTGCATCTAGGCACTTAGATGCATTTGCAATTTGAAGGCAAAAATTCACCAACCAATTATTAGCAGGTGGCCAAAGGAAGAAAGACTATGCTTTTTTTTTTTTTGTTATATGCAGTCACGCAAAGATAGAGACCACGTACTACTCTGCTAGCCTGTATTAGCATTTCCATTATAAAATCCCATTAGGAGGTTCCTGTATCTTCTTTGGAAGTCTTGCAGCACAGGGCAGAATAAGAACTTTGTAAATGTTCACTTTCTATGTTACCCAAATTCATTTTCTCTGGCCTGTGTCCTCATTATGAGTGCCTATGCTTATTTTTGTTTTCCTAAGCCGGGGATAAAAAACTCATTTTTAAGGCTCAAAAATATGAGATACACAAATAAACAAGGTAAAGTGTAAACCAAGTTACATGAAAGTCATATACTTTTTCTCTCTTCCCATTTTGAAGCATAGTGTACGTATTACTGCTGGTCACATCTTAAACTAATTAATTGCAAATTGTAGCAAATTGTAATAGGACTAAGGAGACCTGATAGCCTACTGTATTTAAATGGGATGTACTGAGAAATGTCAAATTAAAACTCAACAACACAAGCTGTTAAACAAAATCTCCTACCATACGTTTAACTTCCTGGTACCTGCACAAGTAGATACAGGGAGCACAACATGGCCTACAGCCATAACCACTTATGCTATAAATTTATTAAGTCTTACAAGTTTAGTAATGTTGAGTACTGTTACAGATTCAGCAGGTGGCATCCTGTGCTGAGAACCAGCATTACACCAGTCACCATTAGGTAAACGAGTGGTAAACCACAGGTCATGAGAAGACACTGGCTAAAGAACAGCTGCATTGTGGCTTCCGTGATGTACTAAAAGCCCCGTAAGCCATAAAAATACCATGACACATTTAAAAAAGTACATTTTAATGTAACAATAATAATAATACTAATAACAATAATTCCAGCTTCACCTCAGTTAATTAAATTTTGTTCTCCTGACCACAACCCTATCATTTCAGACAGGTGCAGAATTGTTCTTCAGTGCCTGTAGTAACCAGTTACATAGTTTTCCGTTATACACAAGACCTACCTTAGTCTTACAAGGATTGCCCTCCTTGCTCACAGATGCAAATAATTGGGTGAACACAATCATATTATCACAGAGTGGACTGGCTCTGAGCTTTGCCATTTGTTTACAAGGAGACACTTTGCGAGACATCTATTATGATTCAGTGAGATGTAGGAGACAGTAACAGTACTACATGTATAGAATGAATGACTTAGTTGCAGATGTGCCCCAAGTCCTCCATACTGTCAGCACTGGCATGTCTGCACCACACAGTTCGCCAATAGAAAACAAGAGTAATGAAATGTTGTCCAACATATTTGGGAATCATAGCATTTCAGCAATACCACAAACCCACCATCCTGTCACACAGAAAAAACACCAGGAAAAGATCCAGAAAATTGTGAACCAAGATGCATAATCACCCCGAACCAAGATGCACAACCTAGTGCACTTTGCCACAGAAGAAAATGCTTTTCCCCTATTTGTAAACTGAAACCTATTTATGCAGTCTCTATGCACAAGGCAGACTCACAACATTCTAAAACCTATGAAACACATAAACAGGAAAGGTTATATAAAATAAAAGAATTTAGGTATGTAAAGTGAGGCAAAAAGGACTTTAGGTGTCCAAAGCTTCTACTTGTACTCATGCTTAGCTAAACCCTCCCCTAAATTCCTTATTTTAAATGTTTAACATCAAAAAAAAATTTTTTTGGTCAATAAAAAAAAGTTATTGATAATTTCACTGAGCAATGAATTATTAATGTTTTCAAAACAGCCTAACTTGCTCATATCCAAACAATCATCAATAATGTAAACAACAAAGTTCTAACATGCCCTGATATGTATTTGCACCACCTATCATTACAAGATCTGTCTGGCAGTTCAACAGCAGTAAACTGGTAAGGTACCAATATTGATAAGCGAAGGAACTGCACTGATACAGTTAGATTGGTTTACAAGGCTTCTATTTTTACCAGCCTTGGCATCTCAGGTTCTCTAATGAATTTTTAACATGTTAATTAATATGTTTTTAGAAAGCAATGTCAGCTTTAGCTAATGCATAAGAAATCACAGTTGCATGCAAAATGTACAATATACATGTTAAGATTCTACAATTTACATTTCAGACATTCAAAAGAATTCTTGCAGATGATCTGCTGAAAACACTCCTCTAGAAAGGAAACTCAATAAAACTGAGAGTTAATGGGCATGATTCATCACTCTTGGAAATATATGCTCAACCTGATGAAATGTGATGTACTACAAGACATAAGAAAAAAGCTTTCTTTCTGGCAGAGTAAGACTCTGACCTCCTCCCATTAGAAAAAAACACATTATAGCAAAACAAATTACCAAGTATTTTGTTATTTTAGGAACATACTACTGATGCTGTAAATTAAGAAATCTGTGTTTAATATATGCTTCCACTGAATGCAACTTTATTAAAACACTTGCTACTGTTTTGCAGCACTTTCTCCAGCAAAGTACAACGACATCTGATGTATCTGGCTACACCGTATAGATAAAATTTTTTTCCTGTTTCCCCAGTTTCTCCATGCACTATGTGAAATCCTAAAACATATTAATTTTACAGAAAATATTTCTTAAAATCTGTTGGACATAAATTTTCAAAATGTTTTAGATGTTTTGTTTTTAAAGCACTGTCATTTTTTAACTACTGAAAATCATAAACTTCCTATAGTAAGATTATGCACGCTCTGCGAAGCTGCAGTAAAAACAAATTTAATCTTTTAGAAGAGTCTGTACATTTTTCCCTTGTGGGCAAAATAAAAATATAAAATAGCCCTTCAACCAACATTTGAACTGCATCTGTAAAGTTAGGCAAGCAGAACATCTGGTGAAAATCTACCAACCTGCACAGCCAGACAAATATTAGTGTCACACAGGAGAGTGAAGCTCCTGTAATTCCTTCAGCCAGCTTGAGCATAAAGAAATGCAAGTGTAGTCTATGGATTTGGGTAAATTTCTCCTTTGTTAACTGGGATATTATGGCATTTAACGTTTGCCTCTACCTTCACTGCATCAGAGGTAATACAGGATCACAGCAGATAAGATATTCATGCTTGTATCTTGATGGGTGACATATAGTAAGTACTACAATTTTCTGAATGAAATTAAATATTTCAGTCCCTTAACTTTTGATCTGCTACAAGTTGACTTTCAAGGAATTTCAATGATTTTTAAAGCATAGAACTAAGCAATAGCAGAATTTTAGAAAGCAAGCTATTCAGACTGCAAAGTCATCTTTTCTTCCCATTACCTAGAGATGACCTCAGCTTTGCAGTGTATTTCAGTATACTAGAGGAAACCCTTGCCCTCACTCCGGTTCCCTACTCTGTTACATTCCAACACAGCCTGATGAATGTTTCAGGATTTGAGACTACCACTGCTGTACCATATGTTCATTTATAAAATAACACTAATGCCTCATTTCATAAATTCTCAAACTCTTAGAGCAAATATTCACAAACCACAGTCTCTTGTGATAACCTGAAGAGCAAAGACTGAGTGATGGTTAATCATCTGTTATGTTTTAAGCAGCAATCCTCACTGCTGTTTGAAATCCTAGTACTTGCAGAGCTAATTAACTAACAAGCCTACACTCCCTCAAAAGATTATCTTCCAGAAGGCTTTTCCCAGCTTTTATACCGCTTTATCCCTGAGCAACTGTACTCAAGTAGTACGATACTCTCTCAGTTAAAACTTAGCTGAAGAAATCCAGAAGAGTGGAAAAAAATATATATGGAGAGTTGAGAACAGCTGGTTGAGAGGGTGGTGTGAGTACATATATTTGTGGTGAGACAGCACAGTGCAGGCAGAGCACAGGGGTGATGGACAGCTCCTGCTAGTTCAGAAGGGGACAAGACAGCACAACCCCTCCTTGATAACAGCTAGGTTTTGTTAATAATTTTAACGAGGCATCCTCTATATTACTCATTGGGAAAAAAAGCGCAGGAAATTTGTAACTTAGTGAAGATATCATGCAAGAGGATCAGAGGAATTTTTTCCTAATTTCTTACTACTTTATAGATTATTTAATCAAACAACAGAAAAAGAAGTTAGTAACGTGACCAATTTCAAAACTCTCAGTTTCTTTTCTGCCTTCAGGGTTCACATGATCACATCAATCCCTGCTCACCAGAAAAGGTGTGAGGAGCAGAAAACCCATACAGTGAGACTGAACATCAGGAGAAGGTCTGCATCCACAGAGGACCTTAGCAACCAAAAAGAAGAAAAAAGGAAAACCTCATCCCTTCCTCTAAGCAGACTACTGACCTGATGAGTTGGAAGGAGTAGCAAGATTACTTACTTAGAAAAATAAGCAGAACACATTCAAACCTGCCTAGTGCCAGCAGAACTACAGAAACCCACATTTTTGTTGTTTTCAGAACTGAAGTAACAGGGGCAGCGGGTGGCTGCATCCACTGGTGAGCAGAATGCTGCCATGAGAGGCAGAAGGTTCAAAGAGCAGGTCCTCCCTGCGCTCACCAGCCTGTGCATCTCCCCAGAGTTCTTGAGTTCTCTCTCATTCTGGACCTGCAGCAGCAGTGCTTCATCTATTTCAGTGCAATCACACAGCTGCATCCCCAGCAACTGAAGGTTTTTACATATTACATTTCATTCAGAGAAGAACGCTTACAGAGACAGTAACAGAGGGCTTGTTTTGCACCTCGTTTTTATTCTTTGTGAAAGACATCACTGAAGTAGCAACAAAGATGATGGGAAATAAAACCACCATCTCCCTCCTCCTACCAGCAGTAGTTAGCTACAGGTAAACGTTTACTTTGAAGACTTAAAACTTATGAGTGCCTGCAATGCCATGTTTGTCCAACTTTTCCATTCAAGCTTAACCATAAAAGCCTAGCACCCAGAAGATCTAACACCTACAAAGAAAATTCCCTAGTTTGTTTAGGGGTAAGAAATAAACAGAAAACAAACATCAGCATTCACACACATGAATATTCTGACAGTTCCTTTGAAATACGGAAATTTCCTGTCTGTACCCAGAGAGTACAACCTTGCACCCACATCTGCTTTTATATGCTTTGAAAACTGTATTTCACAGTGTCACAAGTGTAACATTTTAAGCGTGTTACCACCACCATCATCCCTTAGCTTCTGATGATTCAGCTTGTGAAGCCAAGCACTTACACTTATTTATCATAGGTAATTAGTTCATTAAGGATGCCTCTTTCATGTAGGTTAACTCCTCCTTTACTGAAGAAATTTACCTTTCCCAAAGTCGTCGTGATTACAAAACACGAAAGCCCAGCTATGCTCACACTTTTTTTTTTTTTAAAGTCACTCAGTGTGAAAGGAAAACTGAGAAAGCAAAGCTCTATCCCTCCCTGAACCCCGGGACACGAAGCCCGGTACCTTTCCGAAGTAAGAAAAATTATTACGCACATCGCATGCAGGGCGGAAGACCCTGACCTATTTAGAGCCTTATGTTCTCTAGAAACAAGCGCAGCTGAGAGAGACGCCAAGGAAGCCCCTCCGCCCAGGCAGAAAACCTTGGGCACACCCGCACCGCCCGCTACCTGCGGCTCCGCGCCGGTAAAGTTAGCCCAGCGGCGCGGAGCGGACGGGCTGGACTGGGGGCTCCGGCCGTGAGCAGGCTGGGAATCCCCAGTGCGCCGAGCGCTCACCCGAACTCCTTCTCGCCCCCTGCCGCGTCGTGACATTGAGCAAGGTCCCAGCCCGCACCTGCCGAGCCGCGGGGCACCGCCCGCCCCTTACCTCAGCTGCCGGCGACGGGAAGGCGGCAGGCGGTGCGGTGCGGCGCCGGCGGGCAGGCGCAGCAGCCTCGCTCCAGCCAGACCGAGGCAAGCTCGTCCAACTCCACCGGACCCCGGCGGCTCGCCCGCTACCGTCGCCCCGGCGCATGCGTCTGCTCATCCCCAACAGCCCTGCCCTCCTCCTCCTCCTCCTTTTTCCTCCCGCCGCCCCGCCTCAGTGGGCTCAGGTGGGGCTCGTGCAGGCCGGGGGGGGGCGGGTGTCGCCCGCGGGGAAGGAGCTTGCGCGCTTGCTCCCGTGAAGATGGTTGGCACCTGTGCTCAAGTCTTTTCCCTGGCTGAGGAAGGGAAAAGTTGTCTCCGCTCCCGCTGTGAGGGGCGAGCTGGACAGCCCTGCGGGGTCAGGGTCGCGCCCACCGCGGGCGGCCCCGTCTCGGTCCCCGTCTCCACTCGAGAGTTCGGGCGCCGCGTCTGGGGCTGGCTCTTCTGAGGGCTGAACTGCTGCGGAGTTGTGAGCGCTGTGCCCGGGTCGCCCGCTCCGTCGTCGGGGTGCCGCCACAAGAGCCCGTCCCGCCGCTGAGAGGTCAGCCCGGGTCGAAGGAGAGGAACGGCTGCCAGCCCGGACCCGCCGTCCAGCGGGGGCCCAGGAGCCTCTCGGCGAGGAGGAACGAGCCCTCCTGGTGTTGGCAACAGCCTTCTCTAGCATAACGTGTTTATTTTCCCAGGGCAAACCCAGGAGTGGGTGATTCTGGTTACCTCAGAATTTTCCGATTCCTGCGGGACTCCTCATGCCCGCGGCACCACAGTCATGTCCCAGAAGCAACAGCTTTCAAAAGACACCCAGCTGAAACACCACGTCTCCTGCTATTCTTGCTCCCCTTCAGTTTCTGGACGTCAGGGGTTACTCTTTCCTAAATTTAAACAAACTGCTAGTGAGATTCCCAACCCTTGGCTTTGTCAGCCCACTTGTGCATTGCTAGTAAGTGCTGTGTTCTAAACTGTACAAAGCCATGTCTTAAATATAACCATTATGTTAGAAAACATCATTTTGTAAGTGTACTTAATAGAAAAATATTATAAATGAGAGAAACATCAATACCAACTTAAGTATAAACATTTTTTACTATCCATTTTTATTGTTTGCATCTCCCTCCTGTAGAACGTGATACAAACAAAGGAAATCCTGCACCACTTAATTTGTTGTTCCTCTGCAGAACAAAAAACAAGAACATTTAACGGTGGAGAAAACCTTCCTGCTGTGGTTTACTTCAGGCTTTGGAGAAGAGTACTGCTACTTAATGCCATTAAGAATTGCATCACACTTTGTTTACAGTTTTATGTTCAATAAGTTCTTTTATAATTCAGGACAAGAAATTTTCACAGTTTGAATTAATCATCCTGTGAAAACACGAATGTCGCCCTTCTTCTGGTGTTTTATGTACCACAAACTTCTCCCTCAGAAAAATTCTGAACTCTAAAGCACAGCTGTTTTAAAAAGATTTGCTGATGTCTTCTACAGAGAGAAATAGCAGCTCAAAACAAGACACTTTTTTTTTCCCCCCCAGAAATTCTGAGTTTCTCTCAATCTATAGTGGCAGAATAGATGACACAGTAGGAAAAATCCACTACTGAAAGTGGGCACATTGGACCAAAGGTAGAGGAATTGTGAGTGTACACAATCCCTTCAGTAACTCAGCTCACAAGGAAGAAAAAAAAAAAAAAAGAATCAGGCTGGCAGGATTTGGTGTCAATCAGACCTGGGAACTGATTATCTTGAAAAGGAACATCCATATATAATTGCACATTAGCAATATCCAGCATTTTCATATTTGTTTATTTTTATGTGTCTTTTAGCCCTTTTGAAGACAAACTAGCAATAATCAAGAACAAGTGTCCAAAGTGTGTTCAGAAATCACAAAATATCCACGAGGACTGGAAAAAAAAAACCCAGCAGTTTTCTCTTCATATCCAGCTATTAAGTCCTATTGTAAAGAACCAAGAATGTTATGTTCATGCAGTATTTTTTTTCTATGTGAGTAGCTGTTTAGTTGCCATAGAATTGTTATTCAATCTCAAATTGAAAGGTGATCTACAATAACCATGCACCATATTTGCTGCTGCAATGAAAATGGCTAAGAACCCCTGTGAATACTGTAACATTCTTCAGAACAAATACATTTCTGTTCAGTAGGCTCATGAATTACTTTTTACAATAAAAAAATGATATTTCAGTAAAAGCTAACCATCAGCCTCCTACAGAGAGATGTAATGGTGGAGACATAATTGTATATGGTTTTGAACACTTTACGTGAAAATATATCTTGGATCTGTCTTTGGAAGAACTTTTCTCATCAGAAACAGCAACATTTAACCCATAATTGTAAGCCCCTTTATAAAGCATTTCAGTTAAGCCTTCCACTGTGCAACCTGCCATTCCTGACTCCTGCTACCTGTCAAATGCTGTACTCTAGAAGATTGTATAGTTGGAAAAGATGGAAAATTTTAAATGCCCTGTGATCTGCATTCTAAGTGTCATGTTTCATCTCTGTCAAACACTGAAAGCACACTGGAAGTTCTGAAATTAAACAATTGTTGTACAATTAGTATTTCTTAGGAGCTGAAAAATATCAAAACAGCTATAGAAGTGCTGTGTGCAACAGGAAGACCACTTAACCCAGGAGCACTTATAAGGAGATAACTAGTCTATAAACTCAGAGGAACCTCACAGAAAGGAGAGGCTGCTACTTGCTGCATTTCCACTGAAAAGTTGCGTAGACCAATTTATAAAACCAGGTAGATGTAGGATCCAGTCCTGGGTAAAGTAAGAATATGAAGGGTAGGAAAAAGATATGCTGAGCGTGAATTAGAATTATTGAGAACTTTAAATCTGGCTCTACCAAAATAAACTTAGATGATTTTATTTTGTTTTTCTTTTTAAAACATCTGCCATTAAGAATAGATTTACTGTGATGCAAGTTTGCTGCTGAAGGAAATAGATCTGTGCAGAATGGTGTGTGCAAGCAAACCTCTTAGGGTTGCCCACAACGCAAAATCACTTAGGGAAATCCTAGGAGGTCAGAAGTATTTCCTGCCAGAAGGAACAATAATATTAAATCTTGTATGACATATCAGATTATGAGGAGAGGTCACCACTGGAACACTTCAAGCAATGCACACATATAATTCACCCTGTAAAAGACAATGCAGGAAATCAAAGTAACTTTTTCCTCCAGAAAACAAGGCAACTGCTGAATATTCTACATGAATCCATTTTTTATATATGAAAGGCCTACTCCTTATTTTGAGGAAATCTTCCTTCACTTGACTCTTGTATTTTTTTTAATGAGAATTATTTTTCTATTATCATCCTTTTCAAAAATAAGTTGCCTCTAAGCACCACAGAACATTCGAGGTATGAATATAGGCAATTATTCATTTTTTTTTTCTTTCTTTCTTTTTTTTTTCCTGTGGCCTATGCAAAATATGAAACTAGTGTCCTAATGCTCCAAATGTTGATTTGTCTTTTTGGTGATCCCACAGAGCCAATAATGCAAGGGACAAGAAAAAGAAGAAATACTTCCGAGGCACATTACACAAGTCTCCGTCTGTGGAAATAAAACCAAGTATTTCTAATATTCCTTCTCAACTGGCTCCTCCAGTAACCTATTCGATGTTAGCCTTGGTGAGATATGTTTCAATAAAAAAGGCTTCATAACTTGGGAGACCAGATGTAGGAACAGAAACCATAGGTAGACTTAGTTTGCTATTTCCCCTCCATTCAGTACCAATTCTTCTTATAGTAAGGAGGTGTTTGTAAGTGATTATCTTAACTTGTCTTCTTTCCCAGGGTAGTTGGCCTAGACCCTCTAAACTCATTTTCTCTTAACTTTAACTGGATACAAGCAGCCTTCTGTATTTGCCTTGCAGTCTACCTATTCAGGACAGCAACAGCCTTGTCACCATGTAGATGTGAAAAAAACCCAAAACTTCAGAGGTGTTTCCTTTTTTTCTGAAGATTTCTACCCATTTCTCTGGTCTTCAGAATTAATATCTGATAACATATTTCTAATAAAACACAGCTAAAAATCTAATCACTTACCTACGTGCATGGAAAAAGTGTGATGAAGAAAGTCCCTCAGATGAATGGAGTATGATCTTCCATGCCTGAATCTGTGTCCCTGTCCCCAATGAAAATGAGATTTTCCTGGTATTTTCTCACAACAGTACTTCAAAAGACTTTCTCAGAGTTTTTCGCACTGGCATTCAGTTCCTGGTTTTTTGCCTGTTTGGGTGGTGGGTTTTTGAGGTGTTTTTTGGTGTTTTAGTTAGAATTCTTTTGGGTTTTTTTTTTTGTTTTGTTTTTTTAATAAAGAAGTTCTTTACAGTTTCTGGATCAGGTATTTTAAGAAGACTTTTGAAACATCACTGATTTCCATACTCAAAACTCACAGCTGTATGCATGTCTTGAGTTTTGGTTTCTCTAAGGAATCTGACATTTTATAACCAGTTATCTTATATGTCTGTGCATTTTCTAGCTTCCCTGTTACTGCCTCTGGGGAAACAATCCCAGATTTAGTAGATCTCCATCTGCCTCCCCTGAAAAAGCAGACACAGGAACTACTTAGCCACCCTGCTACTTGCTAACCAATCTATCTTTTTTAGGTAGGTCAGTGATTTATTTTGTTGTTCTTTTTTTACCTTGCACCTGTATTTGCTGGAGTTCTTGTTATTTGAGATGCTTTCTGCAATTTGCTATTAACTCTTTATTACTCTTTTATTTTTCTCCACAGATTTCCATTTTCCTGGTGTTTTTAAAAAGTGCTTAAGTGTTGTACTTGTCTTCTTAACTGCTCAAAGATATCCCTTTTTTAAACCTGTGTCTGCTAGCTGTAGCTAGACTGCTCAGTATTTGATGAGCTTGGGGAGGGTACCTGAGAATTATCCACATTATTCAAAAGTTTTTGATAAGTTGTTCATACAAATATACTTTACTCTATGAACTATCTGCCAAACTTTCAATATTACATAACTATCCTCTGTGACAGATCAGTTATTCCCCATGCTAGCATTTCTATTTCCTGATTGCATGTTGAGTAAAATTCTGTGGGTTTAGATAGTAAGCTGTTTGGCACAAGGAATTCTCTTTATTATCTGTCTACGCTGTACTCAGAAAACCACATTAGTGAGCTCCAATTAGGGTTGTATGTGCACATTAAATAGAAATAGTAAATAACAAACAGAATAACTGGATAGACATGGGAATGCTTCTTTGCAAATCTGCTGTCATTTATATACTCACAATTCATTTCAAAATTACTTGTGAACAAATGTTTGTGCTTTATACTGAGTAAAAACAATATTAAAAGTTGCAAACCAACAACATACATTTTGTTTTAACTTGCATCTCTAGGGAATCCTGCTGTGGCAGGGTGGTTGGACTAGATGATCTTTCAAGGTCCCTTCCAACTCCTAATATTCTGTGATTCATTACCTTCCCAGAATGTTAAATGTCTTTATCGTTTTGCAGGATATTCTTCCTTTGAGAAACTGAAGCAGAAAAATGTGATCCAAAGAAAAACATCTGACATCTTTCCAAGCACTGAAAAGTAGCTAAACCTTTCCTTTCAGTCACAATCTGTTTTAAGAATGAGAGCTCACTGGTACATATTAAGGCTATTCAGTATTATCCTGTCCCTTGAGAGTATCAGCTTCACAGATAACATGGAGGCCTATTCCTCTGCATAAGTGATTTACTGTGGATGCCGGAAACTCTAGAGATTTTGTAATTTAGAGGATAAATAAAGCCAGCAACAGACAGGGAAAATCATTGCAAAAGAGAGTTAGATCTTTTTAATTCTATTTCAGTTCAAGGAGTAAAACAATTCATAGATAGGGAAGAACAATTGAATAAAAAAAGTACTTTAATAATATAGGATTTAAGAAGTTGAAAACTGGCAGAAGGAACATCTGAAAACTTCCTGGTAATGTACCCAGGTAGGCTAGCCAGATGGCATACTATTTGTTTTCACTACTCCATTTAACATAGAAACAAACCGTTCCTCAGCTAAAACCCAAACCCAATGTTTCTTTCTCCCAGTGTTCCTAAATGAACATCCATTAAAAATCACCAGGGGTTTCCAGACAAGAACTATGCAGTTTCTCTTATAAAGTACAGGTGAAAGATCAGAGTCACCTCCTGAGTTGCCATCTGTTTCAAAAAGAAATACTACTATAGCATAGGAGATGAGAAACTACAAAAAAGGTAGTATAAGGAATTTGAGCTAATGCATTTATTCCTTGGTGTCACCGAGTCAAAAAGAAGGATTATGTATCATGTATGCTTATATATTGGAATTGTTAATGTAAAAATAGCACAACAAACTATTATTTGAAGAAAATCCAAATTGAGATCATTCTTTGGCTAAGGGATGCTCTCTTCTGTGAGAGATCTGCCACTTCAAGGATAGACAACAAGCTAAGTATATGCAGCATAACTTTGCCAGTTTTCCCCTGATGGAAAAGTATGAAATACAAAATCCAGTGTAAATCCTAGTGGTTTAGATCACATGGGAAACTAGTCATCTTCTATCTTGGGCTGTGGATTGAAAAAAGTAAAAAGGATAAGATTAATCTTCTATTCTTTACATAGCCAATGTCACCTTGGAAAACTTGGTGTGTGGTAAAATAAGAATGGAGGTGGTGAAAGATAGATTCTATTCTTTACTACAGCCTCAAGACCTTCTCTCAACAATGAGAAACGTCATCCAGAAGTATAAAATAAATTTTAGTCCTTCTAATTAATCCCTAGGGAGAATTACTCTAGTGACAAGAACAGGATTTGGCTCTAACTACAGCTGGCTGTATCTTAAGCAAGACTGCCAGTGCAAATTTGGCAACACAGAAGATATTACTTAGCTACTTAGATGAACTGCTATAGCATGCCATAAAATTCTAGGTATGGGTGTAGACACATCTATTAGGTGCTTTGTGTTGGTATTGCAACATATTTCAATATAGGAAGGCTATGCAAGTACATTTCTATACCAGGATATACGTATACACACCAGCTCTGTTAATACAAAGAGCCACACGAGAAGTTTGTACCTACCATTCCCTGTGTCATGGGACACTGGGTGCCATACTCTCATTCTACTGGTTTAATGATTTCTTTTTGTCCCAGCACCAGCAAACAGACTGCATGTCAAGACTCCTCTCTTGTATGGAAACTTTTCCTTTTCCATATTAAATGTTTGGGGTTTTTGTTTTCTTTTTCTGTCAAAATATAACTGTTTCAGAAAAATACAGGACAAAACTCAAACCTAACAAAGGGTTACATACCTAAATATCTGAATGCAGACCAGGTCTAGGAATGTTTAAAGGACAAGCTGCAGCTGTGCTTGTTTAATTTCAGCAGAAATGTGAGAAATTGCATCAATAGGGTGGATGTCTCTTAGACACTCTGCATGAGTCATATGAATCAGAAGAACATGCTTGTGCCATAAAAACAGCACAGAAAGAGAAACAAAAACTAACCAAGTACAAAATTTAGATTATTCTGATTTCCTACTTTCCCAGGGTTTTTTATGCCTGCATACATACATAACATGATTTGAGTTCCACAAAGTTACTTCTGCTTAATAAGCAGGAGGGACAGATATATTATCATAGAATCATAGAATGGCCTGGGTTGGAAGCGACCTTAAAGATCACCCAGCTCCAACCCCCCTGCCACGGGCAGGGACATCACCTACTTGACCAGGTTGCCCAGGGCCACATCCAACCTGGCCTTAAACACAGCCAGAGATGGGGCAGCCACAACCTCTCTGGGCAGCCTGTTCCTGTGTCTCACTACCCTCTGGGTAAAGCATTTCTTCCTAACGTCCAATTTAAATCTTTCCCCCTTCAGTTTGAAGCCATTCCCCCTTGTGCTACCACTTTCTACCCAGGTAAAGAGTCTTTTCCTCCTTCTATAGGACCTCTTTAGGTATTAGAAGGCTGCTGTAAGGTCCCCCCAAAGCCTTCTCTTCTCTGAGCTGAACAAACTCAACTCTCTCATCCTGTCCTCATAGGGGAGGTGCTCCGGCCCTTTGATCATCTGCGCGGCCCTCCTCTGGACTCGCTCTAACAGGTCCACGTCTTTCTTATGCTGAGGACCCCAGAACTGGATGCAGTACTCCAGGTGAGTTCTCATGAAGGCAGAGTAGAGAGGCAGAATCACCTCCCTTGACCTGCTGGTCATTCCTCTCCCGATGTAGCCCAGGATACAGTTGGCTTTCTGGGCTGCAAGTGCCCACTGCTAGCTCATATCCAGCTTTTCATTCACCATGACACCCAAGTCCTCCTCAGCAGGGCTCCTCTCAACAATCTCATCTCCTAGACTGTACTCATGCCTAGGTTTGACTCATCCCAAGTGCAGGACCTTACACTTGGATTTGTTGAAACTCATACAGTTCTCATGGGCCAACTTTTTGAGTTTATCCAAGTTTATTGCTATGTGGACACATAATTTTTAAAATAAAGGGGGATTTCACACATCATGTTGAGACTGGATTATACTATTAGTTAAAAAGTAGTATTGTGATTTTAGTTAGAAAATAATGCAGTAATGTAACTTTGGGAAACTTAAGATGGGTTTAAAGATTAATTTTAATAGGCAGCTTTATAATTACATTGTATATCTTCAAAAACCCAACACTATGTGTAATTAAATAGCTGCTTATTAACCATAGAACCCTACAGCCTTACAATTTTGTAATTAAAATACAATTACTGTATTTGCCACTAAGTTCCACAACATTTTTTAAGGAATTAATCTCTCTTTAGATTGTTTGTATAGATCCTGTACATTAAGATTTTAGGATAAGATTAATTCTGACAGGATAGAAATTACATCAACACTTCAATTCTACATCTGATTTTCTCAGAGTCTACAACTCAGCTAAAAAGAAATAGTTTATTTTTTCCCAGTAGCTTTTTATTCGTTCATTTACTCACTCGGTGCTGAAGTGAAAGGACAGCAACAGATACAGCTTAATTATATACTAAACAGATCTAAAGCTTCCTCTGTATGATTACACAGTTCCAAAAAAAGAACTGTCACCAAAATAGTACCCACCAAACTAAATTACATGTCATGCAACCACAGAGAAGTAAATCAAACGTCATGTGCAGGATAAAATCTGCGCTTCTGTGAGATTTGCCTTCTCGCTAAGAGAAGGCTTGTCATGTATGAAAAGGTGTAACTTCAGCAGTGTCAAAAGAAAAAGCAGAATGGGAAGCTCTTAGATCTCAGAAGTTAATTGCTTAGACTACATTTTCAAAAACACCCAAAAAGCTGCACCTAGTCTTTTACTGGTGAATTTCTTACCACACTCGGCTCCTCAGGTAACAATGACATTGGAGTGGAGGGAAGGCAGTCTTTGTGAAACTCTTCCCACTGCTGTGCCAGATACAGGGCTGAGCAACTCTTGTGGTCAGACACCTCTGCAGGGCACACAGGCCTGAAGCACTGGTTTATAACATGTGCCAGGCACCATGCTTCCTCTGAACTAGCAAAAAATATGTCATGATATTTCTATTTTATGAAGCCTCTGCTGGCTGTAGAACAAGTCTCTCTCCTGGGTGTTCTGAGTGTCAGCAACAGGAATACAGCAGCAGTCCCAGGGATAATAAGGCACAGGGATCTCTAGAGGCTTTTCAAGGTCTCTTATAGGTTTTGGAAAGTGTGCAGATTTTGGTACTAGATTTACTGCCTGTGTCAGAAAGGGGAAAAACCATTCCCCCAGCTCTTACCATGTCCATTTGATGGAAGCTCCAAGGGGAACACTAATGAATATTCAGCTTTCCACGTGGATAAGAGAATGCTTCAGTGCACAGATACACATTTATCTACAAAACAATATATTTATATTATATATTAGAGAGGTTATATATTAGAGAGGTTTTATCAAAGTTGGTCCACCCTGTAATTATGCTGAAAAATGAATTGAATTAAATTTGAATAACCTAAGGTAAAGGAGCTATTAACCTACAGGATATTTTGCTAAATGACTCATGTGCACTTGCTCTTTCCCTCTTCCCTCTCACTTCACCATAAAGCTGAAATGAATGACTAGGTTGATCAGGGCATCAGCAATCATGGTTGGCACAGCATTCAGCAGAAATGAAAACCACCTTCCTTACACTAAACAATCCAGGTATATTAACAGTAGTAGGTTTTGCATTTGGTTTTGATTTTGGTTTACATTTGCGCAACATGGGCAAAGAAGAAAGACTCAAGCAAGACACTGGGTAGTCTCATTTTCCCATAACAAGAAATCCCTATTGGAAACAATCATATAAACGAATTAATCCTAGGATGAGAGTGAAAAAAACTGCTCAGCTCTACACCTACACAAGGTCCCCATCTCTGATAATTTTTAACTCATTAAAGGCAACTTTTCATATTTCTTTTCCCAGTAGGTACAGGAAAACAGCTCTTTGGAAAATACGTGACAGTCTAGCAACTGCATGGCTCAGACAGGTTTTTGTGTCTCAAGAAAGGAAACAATACATAACATGACTGTCTCTAGTATCAGTCATCATCCCACAAACATGAACAATCTCCACCAATTCCCATTGGAGATTAAAATCTACATGACAGCAAACATAGAGGGAAGACAGGTTTCTCCAAAGAGCCTGCATTTATTTGTTCTTTGCAGCAGAATGAGAAATACTGAACAGGCAAGAAAAAAGTTATTTCTTGGTTGCTGCCTATTGGCAGCCCTTGTTGCTTGGACCAGTAGGCCAGCATGAGCCTTTCTGAGCAAAGGTCAGACATACTTTCTCTCAGCTGATGAAAGCAAGTGGACTTGCTGTGTGAACCTTGCACCAGGGGGCCCTTCTGATGGAATAACCTAAGTCTTTAACAAAAAATCTCCACTTCCCTTGTAGAATTTTGCTATGACAAAAAATATTTCAATAATTTTTTCTCTGCCCTATCTACTTCTACAAGTAAAATTATTATCAACCAGGGGATCTTCTCCCCTCTCCTCTTGAAATCAGGCTGTATTTTGGTGAGTGGTGGTAGATACTTCTCTCTTGGGATTCTGAATGTATGTTTCCTGGTTTCTATCCCAAATACACCAGTCACATCTGAAAGTTAACTAGGTAGTATTTTACTATTTCATGTTGTAAGCTACAGTTGTTTAAGACCAATCACTAAAATTAGGACCTAGAAATAATATAAAGCAGAATGACAGAATTTGTTTACAGCTGTATGGAGAACAGAGCAAGGAATCTACAGCATCTGCAGACTGGGAAGATGCAGCCAGCCCTGGCTGCCTAGCTCTGGGCTTTTTCAGCACAGACTGTGCACATGAAGAGCACGCGTATAACCAAAATAGAGCAGAATGTATGCAATGTTGTCTACAATAAGGGAGTTTATAGCCCAGGAGATTGTTTCCTGTTCCTGTATGAGCTTGTATGAGTCATCCCAGGGGTTTCCACATGATTTTAGAAGGACCTAGTGTCACAGGCCAGTGCTGGGCTCCAGCATCAGGCTGTTTCTGGGACATCACTCTCCCTCCCAGCAGTTTGCTTCTCTCAGCTGCCAGCCAGGCCTCTCATCCTGCCATCATCCTGCCATCGTTTTAGCCAGCTGGAGGGCAGAGAAGGGCCTGGTCAAGCACTTAAAAACAAAGGCAGGCAGAAAGCAAGCAAAGGAGATGTGGCAGTATTGTCCTTGGTCTTGCACTCAAGCATTTTCGCACGCGACGTTCTCCCTGTGCTGCAGTGCCAGGCTCCAGCATTTCTGCGTGCCTGGGGTAACACATGGCCTGACAGTGGATTAATAAATCCAGAGGACTAATGCTGTGTTCACACTTCCTCCTACTTTTGTCACCTGCTGTAGCAAGTCAGGGGGACAGCAGCTCTGTAATATCTACTTGTGATTGAACTAAGCAGTTCAAGAGATTAAGAAATAAATAATTTATTTCACTTAATTTTTTGATCCTTGGCATTAAACTCTAGCTGTTCCTGAAGTAGTTTCAAACAAAGCTGCTCAACCACCTGGAGACACAAGAAGGGAGGTGATTTTTCACACCTGGTCTCCATCTTATTCATTTTAACACCTTTCCCTTTTAATACCTTTTTTAATGTATTTGAACTTAAAGTCCTTATCCCCTTGGAAAGATTTTAATCTTTTCTTGAACCATTTAATTCTTTATTTCAAGTTGACAGTTATATAAATTGCAACAAAGGTCTCTAGGGGAATTACTGACCTCAGTAAAAAAATAAAATTATTAACTGAAATATAATTAAAATTATAGGAACCACCCAAAGATATAGGAGAGAACCTACTTGGAATAATCTAATTCATCTGGATTTTCAAAAAGTCTTTTAACAAGTCCTGCAGAAAAGGCTATTAAGGACACCAACCAGTTGTGAGGTAAGAGATCAGGGATTTGAAACATGGTGCTAGAATATAAAGCATACAAAGACATGGTCAGTGTTCTGTATGTCAATAAGTTGAGAGTGAAACAGTCCCAAAACCACGTTCTAGTGTTGTGTGGTACTGCTACTTGGAACAAAAGTGGCAGGAAACTGAAGAACTTTAGTTGAAAGGACAACACAACAACAGCTGAAAGTCGTTGTTGATAAGAACATGGTAATGAACGTTAGAGGAAATCTTGTGAATTATTCATACAAGTTTGGTGCAGCAATTGTAGAAGAAAGACCAGAGCATCACTGGGGACAGCTCAATCTCCCTGATCACCATTTAGTGGCTGTCAAGAAACAAACAAAGACTGTTCCAAAGCATAAGGAAAAGCAAAAAAATGCAATATAATTTTGAAAATTAGTGGTATGGTCCCATCAATTGGGATGCTGTGTTTGATGGTCCCAGAGTACAGCATAGAATCACATAGGGCAGAATGAGAGAGAAAGGAGAAGGAACAAAAATGATTATAGGCTGTGAAGGCTTTCCTTCTGAAGTGAAACTCTGAAGAATTTTTTACAGATATGGTGAATAGAAAAGCACTTAGCCCTGGACACTGGCAATAATAAATATTAGATGGAAGAGAAAATGAGCACTTCTTGCTCTCTCATAAGAGGAGAGACATTCAATGAAAATGAAAACAACACATTTAAAAAAGATTACAGGTTTTTTCTTTTAATGTTATAGCAATTTCATAATAATAACCTGCAAGATTTGTAGCATTTTCTGAAACACTGACTGATAAGGAACTAAATATTTCACATGTAGTGCAGAAAATCAGGTATAGCAGAAAGCTTACTAAAAAAATAAAAGGGACCTTTTGGAGAGATGAGATTTCCCCTCACCCTCTGTAATTTCTTTCTATAAAAAGAGGTTATAATGTTCATCACAGAAAAAGGAGAAACTGGAGTTATTAGGAACATCAAAGAAGATTAAGTTAAAGCCACCACTAGGGTTAAAGTGCAAATTAAATCTGTCACTCAAAATGAGAGTTTCACACATTGATGTCAACTGCCATGCAACTGAACTTGAAAGTCACTCTCCCTTGACTGGAATATGAAATACAGATCATTAAAACGATTGGTCTTCAAGCTATATTTTCTTTATGAACTACAGTGAAACTGCAATTATGGAAATAAAGCCTTCCTATAAATACTGTAAAACAAACGTTTTGACTATATGTGCACCCAAAATGAGGTAGACCTTGAGACTTGGGTAGAAACCCTGTGCACTAAAGCCAGTCATTGCTCTTCACCACATTGGTAATCACAGTTGTGCAGACTACAGGATGCACCATCCATCTACCCTGGTATACTGAGGCATGGTAGTTATGCTTCAACTTCAATTACTCCCAGAAAGGAAAGTATAATTGCACGCATACAAAACATCAGAATGTCACCAAAATATACACTAAATGTCTACATTTAGCCCATATCCAGAGCTAAACTGTAGCAGTTAATCTATCACTCAATGACACTTCCCCAGCTGAGGAGGAGGATTGGAAAAAGAGAGAAGACCTGTGGGGTGCAATGAAAATAGATTTAATGAAACAGCCAAACTAACACCAATGCCAATATAAAGTATACAAAGTTATACTCAGCCCAGCAAATGATCACAACAAACAGGAAGACAGCCCTTTAGAGCAGGATAGTAAGCAAGTCCCTCCAGGGTTCGGGAGAAGGAGGAGAAGGAAAGAGAAAGAACAGGATCACAAGACTCCCCTCTCCTCAGCAAACTTCCCCCTTTAATACTGAGCATGACATTTATGGTATGGAATATACATGTAGTCAGCTTGAGTCAGCTGCCCTGGCTGACTCCCAACTGCTAACAGCCTGCAGACAATGGCTGACCTGTGATTCTAGCCCAGCAAAACCAGGACAGCTAACACTTTCTGGTACCTCTAATCCCACCTTTTGAAGTGCCTATCATTAGGTATTATAAAAAAATAAACATATTTCCACTTTGATGGCAAGTATCACCACAGAAGCTCAGTTCATGTACAATGTGGCCTTTTTTCAGCAACTATAAAAGTTTTGTGTTATTAACAGGGTATATAGGAAAAATGTTTGGCAACTATTCTGATAGTACAGTGATAGAGCATATTACACAGAGCATAAATAGCTGAAGGTTATACCAATGAACTATATTAATTCACACATACAACTAATCTTTAGCTCTCCTGTAAAGAGAGTGAAAATCGAAGGCTGCATGCAAGACCATGTGTGTTTATACATATGTGGAAAACCAAAATACAGGTCTCCACTATGTCTGCACCTCTGTAAATAGAGACCTAAAAAAGAAAGGGGAGGAAAGAATTACTTTGCAAAATGAAGCAAGCTGGCTCTGCTTACATAGGGATGAATTTATCCTGAGGTTCCATAAGGAGCAGGGAGGCTGCTCCCTTCCCTGTGATGGGTGTAGCCATGAACCCATCCTCAGTTTCTCCTCTCAGCCATAATCATATACTCAGCATGAGTGGAGGAAATGATGGGCTGTGAAGCACTGGTGGATGACATCTCAAAGAATTCCTATTTCAATCAGGTACAGTGATCAAAACAGGCTGACAAACCATCTCTCTTCTACATAAAGGTATAACAAGGGTTTTTTCTGTGCAGAGAATAGAGGACAGGAATGAACAGAGCTGCAAAGGGACCTTTTTTTTTCTCCCCAGATTTGTATTTTCAGTTTCTCATTTCAATCAATGATCAAGTAAGTCAATTTGCTTCAATTTTTTCTTAAGCACTTTTGTGTTTGACCTTTGGTGTCTTATAACAAAGTGTACAGTACAAGAAGAAGGGGGCCATGTGAATCTAATCAAAGAACAAGAGCCTACAGACTAGACACCCAACCTCAAGGTCTGAACAAAGGAAGCCCACTCATTAAAAGTGTGCATCCTATTCCAGGTAGTCATCGCTTAAGTGTACCTTGCTCGAGGGAAGCCACAAAGGCTGTCTGCACCCCTAGCATAGTATGATCTAACATATCAACTTTTCAATTGGCTATTTCAACCCCCAAAATTAACACAACTTTCTATCCACCATAAATATCTCCTGTCACTGAAGTCTGTTAACCTCTGTAAGCAGCCCCACAGAAGACCTATATGAAACCTATTAGTTACTTAAGGCCACTACTCAAGGTGTACATATACACACCAAATTTGTGGCATGAGATGGCATTTTTGAAAGGAAATAGAAAGAGATAGCTATTGCTTCCTTTTTGAGGGACACATGGGAGATTAGAAGGGAAGGAAAGTTTGAGAGACATCTGTTGTGATGCATTTCCTTAAAGAAGTGCATTTGACTCCCAGCAGTAAAGGCACAGCAGTAAGAGGAGGATGGCATTCTCATGAAGACTGAAACAGCAAAGTAAAGAGAGGGCTGCCGTCAGCCACCTAACTGAGACCACTCATGAATTGGTGGAATCCTTCTCCCTTCAGCACCACTGGCCTACATTATTTTTTTCAGGGAAATTTTCAAGTTGACTGTTAGTGCACTTCTCATTGTGTCTTTAGTTTACCACTTGAAAACCTGAGACACTTCACAATTTCACAAGACACTCAACACTAAAGCGACTGAGAATCAGGAAGGAGAAAAGGATTTGTAAAAGCTACCCTTGGTGGAATGAAGCTATTCTCTCTGGGGTCTCCTGATAGCCAAGAGGCTCTTTATGTTTGCTGTATGCTGCAGAAGTTTTCTTCACTTTATGAGCTGTAGAGCAGTCACAGTAGGTTAGACTGACAGGGTTCAAGCCAACCATTGTGGAAACCCTACTGTGAAAACAGATAAAACAGACCTACAGCTCACCCTGCCTCATTTACTAGAGCGATGACCATCCGAATGAGTATCAACGTAACACACAGCTCTAAACTTGTACAATGAGGGATGACAGGGATGGGCCAGTAAGATTCATCTTCTAATAGCTTTGCCTAGGTATAGGTGATGGATAAACTTGCTGAGCAATGCATACCTCTCTCCATGAGACTCTGTGTCAGACTCTGCAGCAGAAATATAAAGTCTTGCACAGTAAGAAGATACCAACTCTTGGTATTCCCTGTGGGTACAGAAGCCCACAGGAAACAACTCCACGCTACGTTGACCTCTCTACTTTTTCTGCTGTTACCAGTTACAACTGCAGCTCCCTTTGAAGGCATAAAAGGGCTGAAAGCATCCAGTCTTTATGGGATGGAGTGGACTTATCCATGGGGACTTGAGAATACGAGGAATCTTCTTCAAGTTAAACCAAATTTTAGGTAAGATATTAACAAATGAATTTCACACTGCTTTTTATTATACAAAAAGCCCATAAGGGGAAATTTCACATGAGATTTCACAGCTGTGACTGAAACAAAGTATCTCCCAAAAGCAACAAGTAGCCAACTAGAAATAAAACAAACAAACAAACAAAACCCCAAGATATCAGCAATTTTCAAGGGAGAATGCACATTTCAGCTCAGTAATGCAGGAGCAATACCAGTCAACAAGCGAAAAACCAACACACCAGGGGCAGGGGCTCCCCCCTGTGAGAACAGCTGTGACCTAACTTCCTTACCTGCCATGAGCACTGACACTGAAGACAAATTTTCTTGTTTCTTGGAGGTTTGCATCCTCTTTCACACTCTTGCTGCTTCCCCTACCATTTTCTTCTCCAAATAAATGTTGCAGTTTATTTTTTCCACTCATGAAAAATTTTGGTCCCCACTTTATTTTACAAACTAATGGAAAAAAGTAACTTTTGAAAAGGACATAGCTTAAAGAGGCAAAATTTGACAGTTAATTTTCTTAATGGACTTGTCTGGTTTATGGGTTAACAAACCACTTTCTCAACAATGCTAAGGTTTTAAGTTGCATCATCCTCCCGTTTCCCCGCCTTTATTTTTTTTTACCAAGTTACAGGAAAATGTTTGATGATAGTCATGAGTAGACAAAAAAAGAAAATCCCTAACTACTCTCAGCTAAATTATAGACTTGCTTGAAAAGAAACACATAAAAAGCAGAATTTCAGAAGCAACCTCAAGTTTTTCCAGCATACAAAGTAATATTTTGCTCATGCCACTTTTAACCTACTAATACAATTTATGTAGTTTTAGTTAAAACACTCCTTTATTCTGCATTTTGACTTCACTGTTTCTTTAAAAAATATTTGGACAATAAAAAATATTTTTTATTTTGACACTAAGAAAGCTTTATCCAACTTATCTAACTGAAGATAAATTGAAGGACAAGCTTCCCTGCTTTCTAAATGTTATTAGAGTAACTGAAATAAATTACTTCTGCTAACACAATGCTCTCCACAAGAAAATTAGCCTTATACTTTCCTCAACAAAAAATAATTCAAAGTAGTCCAGGAAGAGTGAATGGAGATGACCTAGTGTCTTCTTTTACATAAAAAAAATTGTACAAATTTAATGACAGATAGGCACTTAAATTACTACAGGAGCTTGAAGTATCCACCTTAGCTCATGTATTTTTTGGTGGTCAACATGTGCTAAGCTATTTTAACAGTACAACCTGCATTCAAAAGCTACTGGAGCCTTAAGTAAACTACAGAACATTATTCTCCTAGCTTAAAATAATACACCACATCCAGCTAATTAGTACTACTAGTAATTCTCAAAATTGGATTTGATTTTCAATATGTACATGATGTTTATAAAATTCATTTAACATGAACAACACAAACATTTTTGTAGTTGGGTTCCCATTCCAATGCAGAACTCTGGAGATGAACTAACTGTAATTTGAAGACTGCCAGAATTGCTTTAATAGCAACTAAAAACCCTTTAGCACCTCTCAGTGACAATTTTAAGTACTTTCAACATAAAAATAGTGCATTTTGTCCCAAAAGTTATCTAATTGCTTTCGTACTAAGGTCTTACTTTGAGGATTTATATAACAAGGTGTCCTTTATAGTGGTAGTCTGTCTCCCCTCCCCCTCCTCCAAACCCTCCATTCTCCAGACTTGAGTATATGGGTAATTAAGGTTCACAGACCTTACTCCAAACAAAACTATAGTTACAGAACAGAATTTGTACTTACAAATACTACAAACGCTTTGTTCAAGATTTATTCCTACATGGATGATGAACTGAACATCTACTGCCACCACCCTGAGGCCATTCAGAAACTTGTCCAGAGAGTGAAGCAAAAGGGATGCAGTCTCTTACTGTATCTATAGATTTGGGTATTACAAGAACTTTTGAAAGGTAAATTTTAAGCATACAAGATCAGAACAGGTCACCACATGTTCCTTCCCAAATATCTATTTTGGTTCATGTCTGAGATTAAATTATTTATTTTTTAGTAAATGTTTTACATTTTCACATTTATTGTTTCAATGAATTTCCATTTATTAAAGATGTAATTATCAAAGTTTTTAACTTGAACAGAATATCTCAAAAGCTTTGGGTTACTAAAATTTATGCTATTAAACTTGTAATAAACTATATAAACCTAGTACGGAAAGTATTACTTAATTTATCTAAAGTTTGTACAATTAAACCATCATGAAGTACAGGTAATTTTCAGCAATGTTCACAGAGAGCTATCAAAGAAGCACAAAAATGATCAGCAGAATTCTTTTTAGAAAGCACTCTTTCAAATTCAGTTATCCCAGAATTAACACACTGCCAAAATGCACATGTCGTTTTGAGAATGAGAAGTGCATTGGACAAAACCCCACCAGTTTAAACAAACACACCTCATGATGCCACAAAACCACTTTTTTTGCTGCATGATATAAGAAGATAGAAAACTTATTTTATCTCTGCAATATGAATTTATTTTCCATGCACACTGTTGACTGAAAACGTTTTATGACATGAAACTCTGAAGAAATAAATTCTGTTAAATACAGAAAAAAAATTTAAAATGTGACATTTTTCTTAGAAAAATGTTGTGACAAGATTCCAGCAAAACTGATCTACTTCCTTAGGAATTTTGCTATTTTCTGTTATAAAACAGCTCAAATATATTTTCTATGCTTTATAAGAGAGGAATTAAGATTTACACATGAAATGTGTAAATTTTCACATGCCCAGCAAGTACGTTCATTTCCCAAAGTAAAATAAGTCTTACAGCAGCATCTGCATAATATACAAGTATCACCTCTGTCTTTCCTACTGACCATATCCAAACTATTTCCAATTTCATGCTGAATGACTTAAAATTTTCCTTAGTTACTAATGAGATTTAGAGTCTTAACCAGATTATTTTACAGATTATTTATAGATTATTTTACTAATCTATTTTACAGATTATTACTTACACATGAATGTTGAGTTAGTTGCTTCAAATTATTCCAAGTTGGGCAATTTACCATATAAACTTCTGCAGCAACTGGATTTTTTTGGGTAAACTTTGCTTCCAATAAGCTTGAGCACTTCAAGCCAGGTAGTTCAAAACACCTAAAAGGGTTTGAAACACTTCTTAAGATTGATATTTTATTTATTTTTTTTAATATATACTGGGAAAGATGTTCCTTAAACACTTCCTTTGTATGGTTGATGTCTATGACTTTAAAAATCAAATTCATAGCTGAGAAAAACCCCCACACAGCTTTCCCCACCCCCCATCTTCAAGATCACAAGTGTAACTTGCTCAGGATGTTACAGTATTAAAAAACATTGTGAAAAGTAACAGAACAAGTTGACACATTTTCAAATGTGGCATTTAAAACAGCAACATTGCTTGTCCAATTTTTAACTCTTGGGAAAAAAAAAGCAGCCAACCTGAAGTATTTCTTGAAAATTTTGTTCAAACTTGAAAGAATACACAGCTACAGAATGCCTGAAGCACTCATGCTGGTGTTTGAAAGTTTTTATAAAGCCTTCTCACGTAACACTTACATGGTAACCTGAAATTCTTACATTTGTAACACTAGTCTCCATAGCTGACTTTCAATTAACAAAGTTAAAAACCAATGCTTTTCAGACTATAAAGTTACAAATGCTTGAACCTAAGTGAAAAAAAAAAACACCCATTTTGCTGAGATCTTAATGGTTTTATTCACAAAATAAACAGTTTCATCTTTCCCAAGGAAGATTTTAACAGAAAATCTCAATGAAACAGTTATAAAAAAGAGTACTGAAAATCTGAAAAAGCCTGATAAAATTTACAAATGCCAACTATCACATTGTACAAAATATTTTTTTTTCCAAGAAAGTTCAGTAACAGATGTTGAAATACAGTTTTACCAGCTCAGAAATGCATGTTTATGCCAAGCTCTGGTCTTTATTTTCGTCTGTGTGGGGAGTTCTCCTTCCGCCTGTCCTCATGCTTTCTGGATTCCCGGTACTGGTCAGAGTAACGGCTGGACTTCTCTCGGTGTTTCTCTGAGCCATTTCTGTGTCGCTCTTCCTGGTCCTCCTCTCTGGGACTTGAGTTATGATAGGCTCTCTCTCCAGATTTTGATCTTTCTCTTTTTCTGCTGTGATGTCCATTATCCTTGCTCCAGCGTCTGTAATTTTCATCATCATCAGACAAAGAAGCTCTTCTCTCTGCTTTCTTTGGTTTCGAATTACTGTGTTTATTTTCTAGATCCTTAGCTCTTTCATGGTTCCTATCCCTTCCACTATAGTAACTGTCTCTGCCATTGGACTCATCTCTGTGGTATTTTGATGTATCATCTCTCCTGTGGGATTCTTTCACTTTTTGGCGACTTCTTTCTGATTTGCTCTCTGTGTCACTTCTTTCCTCTTGCTGCCTCCTTCCCATTTTCTTTTCAAGTGATTTCCTTTTCGTTTCTTGTTTTTTCCTGGAACCTTTATCAGATTCTCTATTTTTCTTCTGTGTTCTCTTTCTTTTGGCTTTAGGGACATCTGAAATTATAGCAAATTATAGAAATAAGGTTGCATTTTAATTTATGACACTTCACTTGTTAAACTGCTTAAAGTTCTAGAGAGTTCTTTTTCTGTCAGAAAACTTCTGCAGGTATATGTCTCGACAAAGGTTGCAAAATAATGAGCTTTTATTTTATTATTCCTCTCCAAGCCCAAACTGAGCATCTTGTTAAATGGAGGAAATTCACTCACTCTTTAATTGAGCAGATACCAATTATTTTTCAATACCATAAAAGCCTGCATAACAGGCTTTTTATTTTACACAAAAGGAAATTCTCCACAAATGTGTGAACTATCAAGACCAAGACTACTCTCCACTCTTCCTCTATGCTTTCAGTATCTCTCAATAACTCCATTGTTATTAACACAAGAATCCTACTGTAACAAAAAGCAAGATCACAATACATCAATCCAAAACCTGAAGAGCATACAAATAAGAAATTAAGGAATAGCCTTCTGCATTTCATCCTGTTTCCAATGCCTGTACAGGTATAGAGAACATGATGCAGCTCAAACCAAGAAGAAAATTCTTCCTCAACTTACAAAAAACCCAACAAACCTGCACTTGAATGCAAAACATTACTAACCAATCCTATCAGTGTTAGAGTAACTCACTAAATGCCTGTCATCCAAGAATTTTTTGGCTATGTACAATATGCTTTCATATTTAAGAAGTTTTTAAATTCTATGTACTGAAAACCTCCAAAACCCATCTTGCTCTTCCCCCCTGCCCCCTCCCTGTTAATTACTTTTAAGAGGGAACAACTCAGATTTGTACAGATGAGGCTGCCACTCGCACATATCCATAGGCAGAGCTTTTATCCTTTAGCTATCTGCAAGTGATGCCTGACTTTTGCAAACCTCCATCCATCATCAACCTGCCATGCTGAAGGACAAGCTCACTTTTCCCAGACCATCCAGTCTCTTAAAATCATTCACTTTCCCATTTCCTTCCTGGAAAAGCTCATCAGACAACAGAGATTAAAAATAGCAGATGGGGAAAAATGTCCAACACTATTTTATAAGTAAACAGAGGTATGTTGAAATGGCTTGAGGTAGTGGTAATGCAGCAACATAACAATGGCCTTCTGGTTCATTTTCAGGAGAAACAGCAACAGCTTTGTCAACAATTTAAGATTAAAACTAATTTCTGTATTTCTAAACACACTGTAGTGTTTCTCTCAGTGGAAGAGGTCTTAATCTTCCTATTTGCTCTTTAAAAGGAACCTACAGATTACACTCAACAGTATTTACCAGTAACAGCCATGTAGATTAACCATTAAGTCCCCTTATTGTATGAACTGTAATATCCTATCAGCTATCTGTTTATAATCACTTTCTGAAAATACCACAGCCAAACTGATTTAATAGTACCTCAAATATGTGAATTCTACAGCAGCTGGATAGTCTCTCATCTGAACTAAAGCTTCCTGGTATTCTGACAAATTGTGTTGATGGATCAATCCAGACACATTTTCATACATTAAGTTTTTTAAACAGTGTTTTCCCTATTACTTCACATGCACCAGAGCACAGAAGAAGACCTGAGAAAGTAAGTACAACAGAACAAACTGCTTTGATAACAGACAATTTTTATCCTCCACTGGACCTATTCTGGTTGGAATGACCTCTCCAGAGCAGTGCTGACCTGAGCTAGCTGGCAAAGTTCCATATATGAACAGTAAGACAGTAATCTCAAATTGAGTTGTATGCTCAATTTCTCAATATATAATCAGCAGGTTTTTCTATTTTCTCTTATATACTGCACTGTTAAAACACTGAAATATTGTAGCACATTTCTCTGAAAAATGCTTTTCAATTCAACCAAGTTACCTTAAACACTTAAAAAACTGCAAACATAGGAAGATTTGGAGTTATAACTAGTAATGGACCTCAACCAAGTTTACCAGTAAAGAATATCGGTTCTCTCTGCTTAGTGTTCTGACCACTGTACTACGTAAATATACAAGAACCAAAAAAGAAAGTGAAACAAGGCTGCAAAGATACAAAATGCATGTTTTAATGAATGTCTTCTTGAATGGAGAAAGGTCAAGTAGTAAAAGGGAAGGTCCCAAACTTACAAAAATAAAGTGTTCATACTAGCAGACTGCAGACTCAGTCTGCTTGCCACTAAAGACTTATCTCTCTGGTTCCTATCAAGCAGCTCAGCAAAGCTGCAGCTGTCTATGCAGGAGCCATCTGGCTCTTTGAACCACCAATGCCTTTTCTAACCCTGTTTAACTATGCCCTCCCCTCCAGCGCTTTGTCGTCATTAATGCGATTAATGCAACGACACAAATCAGACTTTGTACAGTAAGACTGCAATGGAAAACAAAATGTAGTTCCTAAGCATGAGCAGTTCACTGCTTTTATTTTATTAATCAACATTTTCATTTCAAAAGCATATAATAAATCAAATTAACTTTGAATGAGCAAGCTTCTGTACTATAGAAAGTCATGCTGTGTTATCATCTGTTCAGATTATATACAATGGGGGAGACTGCACACACTAACTAATACTAGGATGTACTTCACAGATTAAACAATGTTTATGACACTTCATGTCAAACAAATGTTCTACATCAGCATATACTCCAAGATGCCAGAGATTAATTATAACCTATAAAAGTACAAAATACTAAGTTGTCAGCAAAAGCTAATTCTTCTTTGAAGATTTCTCTACAGACAAAAGCCTTCGCTATATCACCACACAAACTCTTCCTGAGGAATAGGAACTGGAAATAGAGACTCCAAAGGAGTACAGAATTTAAATACGTTGCTAGAAGAACGTCATTTCTGAACTATGAAGAAGCACTTATTTACAAGGAAGGACACAAGTAGTATCAAGCTCACTCAATCATGCCAAGCAAATAGATTTGCAGATATTAAACTCTACCGGTAAGCATCCCAGAGAGATATTTACAGGGCATGAGTCTAATTCCTCCATCCCGAAGTGATAGTACTGTGAAACAGGTATCAACTGTCTAAAAAAATTACCTACAAAACAATGTTCCTTAGATATTTAAGTCTCTGAAAATGGAACAAAGATTTCTAAATTCTAAAATACATTTCCATGAGTAGTGTCAAATATTTCAAAACTTGCAAGTTTAAAAAAATGGGTTAGTTTTTGAAGCAGAGAAACTAACACTGTCTATAGTTCTTCCTCAAAACACGTACATATAGAACTATAAATAAATAGGTGCATAGAAGTAAATAAAAGAGACGTATATAGTTAAATCTAGTGTTTAGGCACCTGAGTCACTGCTGTTGTCGCTGCTAGATGAGGAGTCGCTGCTGCTGGATGATTCTGAGCTACTACTGCTGCTATCAGAATCAGAATCGGAGGAAGAGTCTGTCTCTGAAGACGAAGAGGAATCTGATGACTCAACATCTTGTTTCTGTGTCATTATCATCTTTGGTGCATTTTTAAGATGCTCTCGTAATTCATCCCTAATTCACAAAAAAAAAAAATCAATTTTTGTTTTGTTTTGAAGGGCAGGGTGGAGGTGGGGAAGAGAAGGAAAGCAAGTATCAAATCAGAAAAGTGTTCCTTACGTTAGTCCTCCAAGGCCAATAGATGTGAAGAAATTGATGGCAAAGCGAGTGTTTCTTGGGTTATCCCGAGGCAACAATCCCTCAAAGAAAGGCTGCAATGTTCTGATGGAAACAAATATCTAAATTAAAAACCACATCAGTTTACCACTAATTCTTATTAACATTAATAAATTGAAAAAGAAACTAAGTTGCTCTCCACAGCACAGCAAATTTTCCTTTGTGCATTTTTCAATACTTTTATTGTTTATATCTGTGATATCAAAATACTGTTTATAAATTTTGCTCTTTTATGAAAATAAACTTTTTCACACCTAGAAGAATTACATACATACTGGCAAGATTATGACAACTAAGCCTGATTTTGTGAAGCCCTGAAGAGACTTGTGAAATTACAGTAGCCTGTGATGGCAAAGGATAATACTTGTTGACCAAGATGTTCACAGATCTAGGTACCTATGCTGAAATCCCACCAAACAAGGCCCTAAGTACAGTTTCAAGTTTAAGTTCACATCATTTAGAGCATCTACTAAATTCTTCATCATACATAGAAGAAATTCCAATTCACAGTTGAAGAGCTCAAGCAACTGAAAGAAACATTGCCAGAATGTAATGCATTAAATCACATAGATGTCTAAAAGAATGTGTTATTTACACTATGCTTAAGGATAAGCACCTAATCCTAAAAAGCTGTTATTAATAGTTGTGTGTGCTTTTTTGTCAGAAAAAGAAGCCACAGTAGCATTACACAGTAACTGTACACAGTAACATACACAGCTCTACAGCTGACAATACAATAACAGACTGGCTCTTAGAAATTCTTATAGAAGCTGAGCATCATTGGGAAAAAGAATTAAGATACATCTTGCAAACAGTCATGCACATACTTAAACCCAAATTGATGGTAACACACTCAGCTTAATGGGACTCTTTGCAATGACTAAATCTATATGTGAACTTAAAAGACTAAGTACTGCAGCTACAAAACTGCAGCCTTAGTTGAACTTGAAAACAGAGCTGTTATTTGTACTTTTTCAGATAAATAAACTAATTAGAATCACAGAATCTCTTGAGTTGGAAGGGACACACAAGGATCAAGTCCAACTCCTGTCTATGCACAGGACAATCCCCAAAATCATACCATGTGTCTAAGAGCATTGTCCAAATGCTTCTTGAACTCTACCAGATTTGGTGCCGTGATTACTTCCCTGAGGAGCCTGTTCCAGTGCCTGGCCACCCTCTGGCTGAAAAATATTTTCCTGAGATCCAACCTAAACCTCCCCTGGCACAGCTTCATGCCATTCCCTTGGGTCCTATCGCTGGTGACCAGATGGAAGAGATCAGCTCCTGCCCCTCTGCCTCCCCTGTAAATTGTATTTACAGTTTTGAAAATAAACATTTCAACTTACTCATCTTTTAACCTTGCATTTAGATTAGGAAGTCCCATATATTCACTGAGTTCCTGAAAGAATATTTTGACAAAAATTCTGCTGGAGGATGTGGTAGTTTCTTCACTCAGTATTATACATTCAAGGACCTGAAAATATTTAGAAAAAAACCCTAAAGTTTAAACATATATTCTTAAAATTTATTCTGATAACTGTTGTCCTTCTGAAATAACTAGTAAGGAGTGATTTCTTCCCCTCCCCCCATCCCCTTCAAGAACATGCGCCCTGTAATTCCTAGTCAAGACGTTCATCCTCAAAAATTCTTTTCTACCACCTGGGAGAAGTTTCTGATCATAGTTATGCTAGTAATTCTTTTAAAATTTATTTTAGCCAGGAAAGCTTCAAAAGAGAAAAATCAGGTGCATGAACCTCTAGGAAGTTAAAGATTTGGGACTTAAGTTCTAAAGAGGTGAAACATTTGGGACTGACTTCTGTGTGTCTGAGGAATGCCAATTAGACCAGGCTGTGAAACAAGAATAAAACACTTCTTATTTCTTCATTTGTAGCCTTATATTATTATACCTTAAAACACAGGATCACTTTTATTTGTGTGGCACTTAAACCACAAAATGGCAGCATTTTAAAATTTCTTGTAATTAATATATAATTTTAAAAGGTTTCTTTAGACTTGTTTTTAAGACACAGTTCTGCTATTTACATTGGTGAATAAAAGTTCAAAATTCTTTTAATCAATTGATGCCATGTAAGCTCCATAAAATAACAGTTTAAATCAACCACTTAAGACTGAAGAGGGAGGATGATGATGCACAGGGGACAGAAAGAGGATATGGAGCAACACAGAATTGTTCAACAGTGTCTGAGAAGACACTTGAAATAATTCAGTTTGCCAAAAATACAAGTAGTTGCAAATGATCACATAAATACCAGAACTAATGTACTATATATTATTTCTGAATACTGGAGATTAATTATTGAAAAAGAAGTCTAGGACAACAGACTTTTTTACTTACACTCCAGGGAATTGAGTCAGTGTACAGCAGATGAGCAAACATCTTGGCAACGTTCCTCAGTTTGTTCGTTTCCAAGCGATGAATGGTATCATACTGCTCTTTGAAAATAGCTTCAAAGGATTCCATATATTCTTTTTTTAGCATGCAGAAACGCTAAGAAATTGTAGAATTTAAACAACATATTAAACATGCAAATAACCTACATGTAAGTGACATAATGGTGCAAATATTTACTGCAAGATTTTCTTTTTAAATTACCCCTGAAGGAGAAGAAAATACCTTCAAATGGGTAATTTTATTGCTTTCAGCACTTTGTCAGAACAAGAAACACATCTGCATTGCAAAGTAGTAATTATCAATTCTGAACTACAGTAAATTACCAAGCAATTTATTTTACTTTTGTATATCAAGTATTTTCACCTGATGTAACCCCATCAACTGTAACTTTTTCATTACATCATTGAATGACTATTTAAAATGAAAGAGGCAGAAGAGAACACAGAGATAAGACATTTTGGACATAAACACTCCAAAGAACATAGAATTAACCTTTAAATTCTACTGAATGTGTAGATTCATATGGTTAGTGCTTTGTAACTGACTGGCAGCAGAAGTATTTCCTCAAATACTGGTTAAAAAATACAAATGGAAAAAAACTGCTCCCACAGCATCAGTTGGTCCCTTGAGTAGACAAGCATTTTTATCTTAGGTGGTCAGATCTGTCACTATCACATACACGGAAAATTTAATTAAGAAATAAGAGCAACTAAATTAGCAGTTAGTTACACAAAACCAGAGAGTTAGCTGCTAAGTGAAAAACAAACACAAAACACCCACTGCCCCATGACAGTAAGTATTCAATCTTATGCTTTAAATAAAACCTCTGAGCAGCTCTGAATGAAGTGGTAATAGACAAGAGTCTCCAAAAATAATCTTCAGCACTGTAAAAAGAATATTTTCTGGAAACTCATAATATTTTACCTCTTTTTAGTACCATTCCTTTGCCACTGATTTATTGTTTTACCATAATGGGGAAAAAGGGAGGCAAAAAAAAAAGCAACAATGTAGACAAAATTACTTTCATTCTTCAGTTACTATGTTCATTACAATGAAAAGTTTAATTCAATCCACTAATACAACCAACTAACATAACCATTTTCAAAACGATAAAAAGAGTACTTGTTTTATTTATCCATTAAAACTTAAGTCTGGCACACAAATGAGTAAATCAAAGACATCTACCACCATAAAGTGTAAAAGCTGAAAAGAGAACTCACCCCTGCCAGTAAACCGAAGAATTTCTCATATGTTCTTTGCTGAGCACAGCAATCAAGTATCATATTGCAAAGTTCTTTCTGGTTTAAGGAAAACAAAACAAAACCCAACAACTCTAGGTAAATTCACTGCAGCCATTGTAACCAAGTACCAAAACACTGAAGAAAGGCTTCCATGGATGCTAGTTTTGAAGCAAGAGTATTTACTTCACTGGCACACTTCAAACACACATCAAACTTCATTGGCAAGATCAGTAGTTTTCTGAATTTCTCATCTTTTAGAAATTATCTGGTATATGAATATGACTTTTGCCATTCAATTTTCCTCTTCTGCTTAAGCTAATATTTATGATTTAACACACTGTACAACTAACCACAAAAGGTCAAAACTGATTTACAAACTGACTTTACCACAATACAAAAAGGGAGTATAAGAAAAAAAGGGAAGGTTATGAGGCCTGTTTTTGTGGGTTTGCTTGTCATTTGGTTTGGTGTTGGTGTTTTGTTTTTTTCTGGGGGTTGTTTTGTTGCTGTTGGTTGTTTGGGGTTTGGTTGGCATTTGTGTTTTTTTTGGTTAGTTCGGGGTTTTTTTGTTGTTGCTTTTTGGTTGGTTTAGTTTTCTGGGTTTTTTTGTTTGTTTGGTGTTTTTGTTTGTTTGTTTTTAAATAGCACCAATCCCTGCATTTATAGAAAGTGAAGATTCTTTGCAATTGCCTAATGTCAAAATGGCTTACAGACAAGCCATTTGGAAACTCAAACACAACATACATGCTTTGCAGTGTATTTCCAAAATCAAAAATAGCTGTAGAATTTGGTATATGCTAATATCTTTATTTATTCAGCTATAATTTTAATGACAAGCTCTGCTTACCATAAGCAAGCAGAAGGCACTGTTTCACTGCAATTGCTCCACCATGAAGGGCTGAGGGTGATGTTCACAAGACTAAACTCAACCCTCTGAGGCCAATGTGCCTAGACTTCCTCTTTAACCAAAAGAATGAAAGGAATCATAGAATCACAGAATTGTCAGAGTTAGAAGGGACCTTAAAGATCATCTAGTTCCAGCGCCCCTGCCTGGCAGGGACACCAGGAATGCTTCTAAAGAAGCTGCTTTAGGCTCATGTTCTGGATCGCTTTCAGAAGAGCATGTCTCCTTCTTGGCTAGGAAGGAGTAGAGGAAACCCAGCTAGATTAGCTTCCCAAAAACTTTTGTGCATCCCCCACCACCAACAGCCTGTCTTCTATTTTTCCCAGTTTCCATGATGGACATGGAGGCTATGGCAGTCTTGCAGAAGATACTCTCATTCCATTGATACCAAGTATCTAGAAGAGTTAGTCCCAGTCTTCTTGGAATACAGGTTGTCTGGCTCCCATTCTCCATGTTCCCCAATATCATTACCCCAAGATCTAATCACCCTCTGGCAGCTACCTCCTCATATTCCTTCACACACATCAAAATTACTGTAACACATACCAGGTTTCATATTCTCCCATTTCTTTCAAGCATGTGTTCTGAAAATAAACATTTTGCCTATCATAAAAACTCAAAACCAATTAAAAAACCAACCATGCTCAACAAGAAAAAAAATACACCCTCCAAATAATGTATCAAACTTACAGATGTGTTTAAAAGCATTCCTTTCATGACTGTCACACTGTGTTAGAGTGATGTATTAAAATGCATCTTAACTTTTTATATTATCATGTTTTACAGTAATGCTGCCCTTAATCAGTTTTAAACAATAAAAAGGGTAAAGTGCTGATGCTACTGCTAATAACATCAGCAAGACTTGAAAAACAAATTACTTCTCTTCCACATCTTAAATGCAATTACAACACTGCTATCCCCTGTGGTTTACATTAATTAAATATTTTAACATTTTAATTAAATATTACAATGATTTCTAGGAGGGTATCTTGGATCTGCACACATGAAAATAGATTTGCCCACAAAGATATTCTGGCTAGCATTATATAAAAGTCGAGGTTAGGTCTAGAGTAACTGTCTTCCAGATTAAAAATTAACAGACTTTAATATTACTTAATTAGTTTTTGAGAGATGCAACAAGTTCACATGATAATTCCAGCTTCATTTATAGCTTTAAAGGTCAGTTAATTCATTTCTGTAGTCCCAACTACAACACTTCTGGTGATGCTCGTGGAAGGAAGAGCCTGTGTTTTTAGTCCATCACATGCTTTAAAGAATGCCATTTATATACTGTGTTGTTCAACAGTTTTCTTACACTGCTCAACAAGGGGTTACTCAGCTTAGTTAAGAAATTATATATAGCTATTCAATCATGAAGTAAAAGGTACTGGAAACATTTGATATCCCATATAGACAGTGAATGATCTTCTGTAAAGATCTTTAATTCATTACCGTAAATGGCACTTCCCAAAATTGCTAAGACAGAATATGAGGAGCAAGCTCCCTCTAAATACACAGCATTTCTTACAGTTCTCCCTAAACATTACCAACTAGCTCTTATCCAAACAAGATAATGCTTTAGTCAGACCATGGCTCAACCTAACACTGCAAGTATCATCATATGTTTAAAGATGCTAAACGGTAAACTAGGAAAAGACAGAAAAATTGGACTTGCTTCCTCAGCTTTACCATTTTAAAGAGCAAGCACACCCTGCCCACTCCATATTCTCTCAGATTCACACAAAGGCCATGTTCACTGCAGACAGAAGAGCTATTTTCACACTCCCTTCTGATCATGGGTTCCTTTTTACCATTTCTTCCCTTATTTGTTGCTATTTCTTCAAGATTTACATTCAGCTAAGACTGCAATTTTAGAGCTGCCCCAGAAGCTGCCTCCAAGAGAAGGTCTCTTCCCACTCTCTAGCTGGAGATTATGTAATTTCTAGCCCTTCTCCTTTGCCAGCCATACAGCTCTGTTCCATCCATTGCACATAAAAGCTGAAGCAACCATGAGACATCCCCATCCTGTAAGCTAATGTAACTTCTTAAAATAGAAAACGATAAATGCCAGCACTTGTTTTCTACAATCATACAAGGAACTAAAGGAACTGATTTGCTGGAAGCAAACCTAAAAAAGGACATAGGTTATTTTAAATCAATGTGAAATTGGAATTCTGTGAAATTGGCAGTGCAAATGCATACAGTGCAACAAGGTGCTTTTACAGATGCTACATTTTTCCTTTCTTTTTATTTCAGCTCAAGTATATTTTACTTCCACTGACTACCTTAAAGCTTTCTCTACTGTTGCATATTTTAATGTGTGTAACCATTACAGGTGTCTTTCTTCCAGCATCTCTCCTCTTTCTCTTCTTTATTCACTGAATTACTGCTTACAGCCATGGCAAACTACATGCAGTGCTTTTGGCAGCTACTATACTGTCTCCAGGTCTGTCCTGTGTTTGGCTAGCTAATGGTGTTTCTCCCTTTATGCAACAACATTTTTAAGCTCAGCCTGTTTTATGTTTAGAGCAACGTATGTCTAAAACTGAGTATGGTTATCAAAAAACTTGCACAAACCAGACAAATTATCCAGAATAAACAACTGGATATAAGGATAAATATATAATTTATCATGCTGCTACAGGTCTGCAACACACACACAAAAGTCTAGTGAAATCATACATTGAAGCTGCATGGTATCGGCTTCTGTTCCACCTGGATGCTAAGTGTTCAGAAACAGGCTTTTCTTATACTGTTTTTAGTCTATTGAGGTTCCTGCATATGTGAAAAACAGGTAAAAAATACTGCATAATTTGTACACCAGTGTAAAATGGTCAGAGAGTAACATATTATAAACAGGTATACAAATCAACACTGACTGCCAAAGTCAGACTTCTAGTGGGAGTGTGGACTTGCCCTTAACTCAAGGCTACTGATAACGCTAGTAATTTCTTTCTTTCTTTCTTCAACGCCTTTAGAAAGCTCCTGAGGAACAGACCTCAGATTGCTGTTTGACTTGTGATCTACACCTCTGGTATCAAATATGTTTCAATTTTAAAGACATACTTCACAAGCCATATAAGCTAACCTATGTATCTTATACACTGAATAAACAACCTGTAAGTTGATGAACTTCCACAAGTATTCCCAGGATCATATAGGTCATAAAGATAGTCAGTTTAAGAAACTATGGCCTGTAGGTAGGGATGCCAGGCCCCTCTCCATCATCTTTAATAAGTCTTGGGGAACAGGAGAGGTGCCTGGGGATTGGAGGAAGGCAAATGTCACTCCAGTCTTCAAAAAGGGCAAGAAGGAGGAGCTGGGTTAACTATAGACCGGCCAGCCTCACCTCCATCCCTGCAAAGGTGATGGAACACTTTATCCTTGACTCTGTCTCTTGGCATATCAAGGATAAGGGGGTCACTGGGAGCAGTCAGCATGGGTTTACCAAGGGAAAGTCATGTTTGACCAACCTGATAGCCTTTTATGAGGACATAACCAGGTGGATAGATGAGGGTAGGGCAGTGGATGTGGTTTATCTTGATTTCAGTAAAGCATTTGACACTGTCTCCCACAGCATCCTTGCAGCTAAACTGAGCAAGTGTGGTCTGGCTGATTGGGTAGTGAGGTGGATTGTGAACTGGTTGAAGGACAGAAGTCAGAGCTGTGGTCAATGGGATGGAGTCTAGGTGGAGGCCTGTGTCTAGTGGAGTCCCTCAGGTCAGTACTGGGAGCAGTACTTTTAAATCTATTCATTAACGACGTGGATGAGGGAACAGAGTGCACTGTCAGCAAGTTTGCTGATGACACTAAACTGGGTGGAGTGGCTGACACACCAGAGGGTTGTGCTGCCATTCAGTGAGACTTAGACAGGCTGGAGAGTTGGGCATGGAGGAATTTAATAAGATTCAACAAGGCCCAGTGTCGAGTTTTGCACCTGGGAAAGAACAACCCCATGTATGAGTATAGGTTGGGGGCTGAGCTGTTGGAGAGCAGTGAAGGGGAAAGGGATCTGGATGTCCTGGTAGATGGAAGGATGACCATGAGCCACCAGTGTGCTCTTGTGGTCAGGAGGGCCAATGGGATTCTGGGGTGGATTAGAAGGGGTGTGGTTTGTAGGTCAAGAGAGGTACTTCTCCCCCTTTACTCTACCCTCGTGAGGCCACATCTGGAATATTGTGTCCAGTTCTGGGCCCCTCAGTTTAAGAAGGATAGGGAACTGCTGGAAAGAGTCCAGCGCAGAGCCACAAAGATGATGAAGGGGCTGGAACATCTTCCTTCTGAGGAAAGGCTGAGGGAGCTGGGTCTCTTTAGCTTGGTGAAGAGGAGGCTAAGGGGTGACCTCATCTATGCTTTTAAATAGTGAAGGGTGTGTGTCGGGAGGATGGGGTCAGTCTCTCCTCAGTGAAGCCCAGTGACAGGACAAGAGGCAATGGCTGTAAGCTAAAGCATAGGAGATTCTGTGTGAATTGAACAAAGAAAACCAATGAATCTAAGAATCAATTTGATCAGAACATAATTATCAGCATTAGACCATCCCCCTCTATACCAGCTTCCCAGACTACATTCTCACTGAACGTCAAGTCAAAATAAGTACTTCTGTTATCTTCAAGACTCGATGCATAAATAGCACAAGAGAGACACTGACACCCCCACTTCTCCAACAAGGACCATTTTGAGCAAGTGTGACACCATCCTGTAAAAAAGAAAGTGTCAAATGCATGCATAATTCTTTCAAGAAAGCTATGCCTACAATAAGTTTTCCCAATTTTCAAGTTAAAAAAGAGAATATCCTGTGACCCATTACTTTTTTAAGGGATAACTGCACTAAGGAGAAGATATTATAAGAGGCGGCTCTAATGTAACTTAGCAAAGTTTGAAGTATCGCTTTATACAAGGTTTAGTTCCCATCACAACTGAAAAAAGGAACCAAAGCCAAAAAGCCCATCTGGTTTAGGCACATGTTCAAAGAGGAAGAACAATGCGTGGTTGGTGGGTTTTTTTGGTTGGCCCTCCCCTTCCCCCCTTGAGGAAGCCTAGGCAAACGACAGAAGACATTTCCCTTTTTGCTTTCAGCTTGAATGACACTAAGAACTATTTCCCTCAAGAAGGATCAGTAATCTAGCTAAGTAGTTGTCACTCCTGTCTAGATTTGTATTAGTGTGTGGATCCTCAACTCATTTTCTTTCAACTAAAAACACCACAAACTGAAAGGTACTCTTTCAGGAACAGAGGCAACAAGAATCTACTAAGGGAAAACAAAAAAGTCTATTTCTGACAGTTTAGTTGGGCTTACTTGTTTTGCTATAGTCAAAGTCAGAACAACTGGCAATACCATACTCTCTCTACCCACAGTTTTAATTTCATTTTTTTCTTTGGTAGTGCATGAAATTAATGCAGCTTTAACACAGATAGTAACAGTAGTTTCTAAAAAGAGAAATCGTGTGCTCTGGTATGACTGAACAGAAGCCCAAAGAAGCAACTGTAAGGCAGTACTAGAGCTTCTCACAGGCTGCAGTACAGATTACAACAAAGTTTATCAATTTTTGATCACATGCTTCAGGTGGCTTAAAGTAACATCAAGAAAAGCAAGCCTCCTGCTATTAAAGTTAATACCAGCAGGTAATGCAGAAGAGCAGAACTAAGATAGCAAAGTGAGTCAAATTAACAACAAAAACTCACTTGCCCCAAAACAAAGCCCAAAAAACCAAACCAAAACCAAACAATAAACCCCTCTGTTAAATCTTAAGAACAGGTGTTCCAATGCCAGGAGATGCATATTATTGTCTTCATATCTGAGTTACAGTAACAACATTCACAGATAAGCAGAGACATGCTAGGTCAGCAAGAGTCCACTTGGAACCCACTCCTCAAGTAAGGATAGATGGCAGGACAAGAGACAGTAAACAAAATTCATAAGGTTTTCATACCTGGACAAGAATTCAGAGAAAGAAAAATAGGACACCAGAGTAGGTAAACTTTTCACCCCCCAAAAAAGGGGAAGGGGGAAAGGAAAGGATGAGGAGATGGAAGTAAGTTTTTTGATAAACAACAAAGAGCTCAAGACAAAAAGTTAACTGCATGCAAATCAGATGGGAAATGGTACATGGATATTTCTGTTTAACAGCATCATTCACTACTGAAAAAGCTGCATTTCAGTTCATGGCAAAATGAAAAATCTGTTCATCTCAAGTCATAACAAAACAATTTTACATTAGTAAATAAGAGACTGCCGACGTTCTCCTCAGCACTCAGTATTAATCTGCAATGCCAAAAAGCAGTATTATGTTGTTCTATTCCAAGGATTATCCATTTGAACCTTAATCCTCCTTCTGCAAGTCAGAGCTGTGCAATAGAGCCATTACTGGTATTAAGCATATAAACACTTGTGTTGCACAGCAGTTAACCTGACACAATAATCTGATAATTCAAGGACTGATAAGAACTGCTGAATCTATTCCTAAACTCAGCCCTCCTACACCACATAAAAGATCTCTCTACATAAAGAACTCCAGAACAACTAACCTGTAAGAAAGTCTTTAAAACCATATTAGACACAAAACCTGTAAAAAAAGTGTTAGTAAAACCATCTTCCTTTAATTGTGTCATTAAGTAAAGCCTTCCAGAAGGAAAACAGGAAGCTACTGTAAAATTAGAGTCAATCTGAACACAAATTTTGCAACGAGAATTTCAAGTTTCACCTGAATAAGGAATAGAAAGTGCATTAAACAGTATTTCAAGCACTCTAGCACCTACTTCCCATGGTAACCACCATTCTTAGTAGGAGTTGACATAGAGAATGAGATCTTAACTACAGCGTCTTCACTGTAAAAAACACCTAACCATGACATTATCACCTCTCCTACACTCAATCTAAGTTGCAGTTTTCTTAAAAACATAAGTCAACTTTAACCTGGAAGAATAAAAGATTCTTTTCCTTGTTTTGAAACTGACAATTACTTTGACCAGAAATTTCCTGCTGAATTTGTTCAGTTTCTTTATCTACATGGACAGAAGCAAGCCCCATATATCCTTCAATAATTTTACTTTCTGTCTTTGGTTGCTCTTTCTGCGCTCACATTGATGAGGACACCTTGAGGGTTTTTTTTTCTTTTTGCCCCCATACACACTCCTTGGGAGCTCTAAATCTATACAATAAGCAAGTCAAATCTTGGACATCTTTGATTAAGTGAAAAGCAGTGATGATTTTTAGGGAAAAGAAATCTGAACAAAGAGAGTACGGATAAGAATAAGATGCAGTTTTTCAGCAGTTTTGAACCTTGAGTTGTAGTAATTCCTACAATTAGTACTCAATCATAGGTTGACACCAATCTATTTTTATCTCTTTATCTAGACACATACTTGCACACACACAAATAATGCCAAAAATAACATTTATGTATTTATTTTAAAAGCACTTAATTCATAGCAATTACAGCTGACTCATAACTACACCATGTCAGACACCTCTTTTTTTAACAGGGTGGTGTGCTAACCAAAATAAATTATCTAAGCATCAAACACTAATTTTAAAATATATAAATCCTTATATAGCTAGATGCAGCAGTTTTCAGTGATATCAATTTTGATTAAAAGTGAATTATAAATTTTAATTAAAATTTGTGATGCTTAGCAAATTTTACACATTTTCCATAGCACAAAGTGATAGAAAAGAATTTCTTGGAATGAGACATTAAGATGAGATTAATTAAGTAATATTGTCTAGAGAGTTGACTAGATAGTTAGTAGGGTATCATAGTACCCTTCAATCATTTGTTCTCTAGAGAAATGAAAAGCAGTGAAAACATTTCAGAGATTATAGTGCTGCTAGTCAAAAAGCTAGTGTACTTTAAATTAGTTAGCATCATATTTAGTTGATTCCCAACAGTGTCATACATAGTCAATTCCTCCATATTTTAAGTCTAAAATACAGACCTGGGAGTTGCTCCGAGAGCTTTCCTACAAATTTCTGTGTTTCTACTGCAGCAGGAAAAACCCCCACACATTTGCACATTTACTTCTGCATACAGTAACATTCATGTATTTTTAATTTGTGACTGACAGAATAAATATAAAGTTTCTTAAATTCAAGACAGAAATAAAGCCCTTCACATGATTACGTAATGTAAAACAGATTCATACTCAGTAAATCAGCGCCCCAGAAAACACATCTAAGGTAACAACTTAAATTCAGATGTGTATGTCTGGTTATTTTTACTTGCAGCTAGCACAGGATTCAAAAAAAGCAAAAGAAAATAAGCTGGCAGGAAATACTAAGTTAAATCTCAAAAATTCAAAATAAAGTGGTGAAAGAAAGTCTTTTTTTTTTTTACAAACCTAAGATTCTTACTAGTGGGTTGTGGTTTTTACTTCCCCCATTACATTTATTTTCTCTGCTTAGATCTTGCCCATAGTTAGCAGCAGAGACTGCAATGGTGTTAAATCCCAACAGTTAAATAGTTCTCGGTGTAGTTACCTAACAAGCAACGTTACACAAGTTACATCTCTATTGTATGTGAGCTAGCATGCATATTCTAGACTGCTGTCTCTGTTCTTTACAGATTCATTGATTTGCTGGAAAACAGGATTTCTCTCTCTTTAGAATTTTTCTTGCTATGCTTCTGAGAATTCTAAGCCTATGCATGCTAAGCATTGCATTTCATGTGCAGAAGAATTAGATAAGAAAATACACAATCACCTCAATTCTTTAGTTACTTTGATGTAAACTGCTTAGCAACAACACAATACAAGAACAGAATAATTTGGCAATTCAATTTCTGATTACTAGATTAAACCAAGTTCTCAAAGAACACTTAACCCTAACCCCTATCTCCACTTACTAGTTACTATTCTAGTATTATAAAAAGCCACAAGAATATTAACAGCTCTTTCAAAAGTACAACTCTCACTAGGATAGCTTATAACTGATTAAGCTGTTTATATAATTAAATAGGTAACTACATTCTACCAGGATCTAGTATAAGCACTAATAGAAGGACACTTCCCCTTACATCAGAACTTACCCATTGTATTGATCTAACACACAGTTTCTGAAGACAAAACGTTTTGTCAGATGATCTCCAAGATTACAACAAAGCAATCAGTAATTCTTACAACTGCTTTAATTCAATACACTATTATTCAGAGAGGACTATGAAAGCAAGAAAAGGGCACATTCCTTTAGTGTTATGCTCTATTTCAAGCCCCATTGATAAATTCTACAACTGCCTGCAAATATGATCTTTAAATTCTTTCAGAGACAGAGCTCTAAGAATGGCTGCCATGCCACAGCACTTTTGTCACAGGATAAATGTTTCAACAGTTCAACCAACAAACCTTTTTGAACAGGTGATGAGCAAACATTTGAACTGCTGGACAGAAATAAGCAACTGTGTAAAGACAAATGTCTTATGAAACATGTTTCAGCCTATTTGGTCTAAAGGTTTTAAAACCCATTTTGAGGAACAACTGTAGGGAATCATTCTCATTCATCTGTTGCTATATAAACTAGGTCTTAGGACAAGACTAAGGATGCTAGATACTACCATAGTACTAATTCTTAATAACATTAATAACAAAAGTGAATAAGAAGCAAAGCTTACAGTCTGACTTTCAGGGAAGTCCATCTTTAGCAATTTGTGAGCACATTCTTCAAAGTCTAAGCTGCAATAATAGAAAAAACACTTATTATCTGTACAACATATGCTATGCTAAAAACATTGCAGGATTGTATTGACTGTTGCTGCTGCAACTTCAACTGTTTTGAAAGAAAGTATCTCATTAACATTTAGAAAGCTGGGGGTTTTTGTTGTGTTTTTTATTGTAGTGGAGTTTTTAAATAGACATTTTATATTTCATGACTTCATAGCTGAATATTAATTCAAAGTCAATCTATTTGCAGAGTCTGAAAACAAGATGACTCGGGTAATTACTGCTACATCATCTTACAAAATTTAGCAAAACACAAATTTTGCTCATTTTGCACATCCTGAAAAACACTGCAATGCAATCACTGTACATAAGCTCCAAAACCAGTATATACCTTATTATCCTCCTTGCACTCATATTCTTGCATACTGAAAGCCTCTAGCTAACAGTAACTCCCAACATCCAAGTATAAGATAAACACATTTAAGTACAGCAAGAAACTATTGAACAGTAACTTGGAGAAATTTAAGAGCCTTTCACATATCTCTGTATGGTATTAAATCCTACGTCTAATGACCAATACCACAACAACATTATCTAACTCCTCATGCAGGTTCAGACCTGCAGAATATTGTGGGCCATGACTACTTTTAACAAGTGAATTCACTGGCACATAAGAAGGTGAATTTCTCCTTTCACCCAGGCAACACAGGATTTATACCACCATGTTTTGATTATTTGTGCCATGTACTGTAAGCGGGCTTCATTCTCAAGAAGAACACAAATACAGTATACTTGAAGGCTGGCATCTGTATACTTACTTTCCAAACAATGCAGATGGCAACAGGCCTAAAGAGTATCACACTGCAGAACTCCTTACTCTTAGAAGTGGAGAAACAACAGCATCTCTACTTCAAGCCTGCTAAACTTCCCCACCCCCACCCCCACCCCCCGAATTCTAAAAATGTCATTACATCTGAAGAGCACTGGCTTTTGTTGACTCAAAACTTTGATTACAGTAATTCCCATAGAAAAGTCCCAGTGCACTACTCAAACATTTTGAAACAAACAGGATTTATCTTAGAATGAGAATTTGAGTACTCATTTGTCCAGTCTGATTTATAGAATCAGGTCAGGCTCCATAAAGAAAAGTTTCCTGCCCTTATCTTTTTTTTAATTGCACATTAAAAAAGAATCTAAAAAGAAAAGAGAATACCAGTTCACACCATTCAAAAGATCTAGACTCCTAATTGTACAAACTGTATTTACCTTGACTGAATAGCAAGATAAATGGTGCGACGGAAGGAGACCAGGTTAATTTCTGTCTTGTCATGGACAGTAACTTTCTGGCCTGAAAAAGAAAACCATGGTTTTGTCAAGAGCAAAACATTAAGGCAGATGTAATCAGTTGGTAAACAGAGCTGATATAATTCTGTAGCACATTATGTAATAGTTTTTCTTAGAACAATTTAGTACTGTTTAGCAGGCTTATGTTTTCAGTTTTTATTTTTACAGAGAAGGAAAAAAAAAATCAGTTATTTGTCTTAGCTGTAACTAACAGGTAATATTTAGAGATACAGTTAAGAGTATACTTTTAAAGACCTTTCACATGACTTAGCCACTGCAACTTCTGGGTTTAACATTTCTTGTCTACACTATTAGCAAGGTGTTCTTTGTGTAAATTAAATATACAACGCTGTAATACACCCTCCCTGATTTTAACAGGAAATTCTGCTTCTGTTATGTAGGATCTACATTACAGCATCCTGCAAAGCTCTGGTTTGCCCCATAGCAAGTGGAGAAAAATCCATTCTGAATCAAAACCGTTCTGGAAACACCTTCATTCATAAGGTATTCACTATTCCATCACGTTTTCTTCCTGGGAATCAAATATATTATTTGAAAATGCATAGATGAAAGATCAAGAAAAGGGCCAAACTGAGATATAGAGCATGTAAATATAGTTGTAAGAAAACCCATTCTGATTTTTGAAGTGACTTAAAAACACAACAAAGTACAAGAAAGTGACAGGAAAGGTTGTCTTTGCTAGTTTTTTAAGTACGTGTTTTCATGTTTGTTGTTTTTAATGTCTTATGTTTGCAAGGTTTTTCTCACATGAAACTGATATGGTCAAGAACTATCAGGCAAAGTTGCTTTTCATTTTCTGCCTGTGCTGAATGCCTCCTTTTAGACTATTACTTTTATACTATTTAAACAGTTAAATCTAAGAATAATTTAAAATTAAAACAACACTTAACATTTGAACTTTCTTAGTGTCACAAAATGTGTAAGAATTTAAGCTTTTCTTTCCTGCTTCATTTACAGCCAATTAATCGCTAGTCAGGTGCCAGCCACACACTTACCATCTTCATCCTCTTCTTCTTCATCATCATCATCATCATCTTCCTCACTACTTCCAGCCTCTTGATCTGCTTCAGATTCACTATCACCTTCATCAAGAATTTCTGAAAGAGCAGTATCCCAGATTAAAGGAATACAGACCATGGTAGTTTCATTATCAAAAATACTTGATCTGAAACCTGAGTGAAAGAGAGTCTTAGGTGGAGAATGTGGCAAAGCCAAACAAATAGGTATGTCATAACCAATTCAAGGACAGGGAACAACTGGAGAGAGTCCAGCGTAGGGCCACCAAGATGATTAAGGGAGTAGAGCACCTACCTTATGAGGACAGGCTGAGAGAGCTGAGTCTCTTTAGCCTGGAGGAGACTGAGGGGGAACCTCATCAACGTCTATGAATATGTTAAGGGTCAGTGTCAGAAAGAAGGAGCCAGGCTCTTCTCAGTGTCATCCCATGTTAGGACAAGGGGCAATGGGAGCAAGTTAGAGCATAGAAGGTTTAGTGTTAATCTGAGGAAAAGCTTTTTCACAGTAAGGATGATGGGACACTGGAACAGGCTGCCTAGGGTGGTTGTGGAGTCTCATACTCTGGAGACATTCAAGGCCCACCTGGACCTGTTCCTGTGTGACCTTACCTAGGTGTCCTGCTTTGGCAGGGGGGTTGGACTTGATGATCTTTCTAGGTTCCTTTCAACCCCTAACATTCTATGATTTTATGAAATGAAAACATAGTTGGAATACATTGGATAAGGTCTATGATGAACTGAAAGAGTTATCTGGGTCACAATTATCACCCACTGTTAAATAATGAAGGTTGGTAACAATAGTTGGATAAGGAAACACCCTAATAAATGTGAAAATGCATAAATATTATGGATGTGTATACACACAAACTCTTACCTTTTTTCAGTGTCTTGTATTTCTCTTCATTTTCCATAAAGTTTGGATCCATCTTGAAAACATCTTTAGAATAAAAGAATCTTTATTTAAAATACAGAATGAAGAAAACAATGAATGTTTAATCTTAAATTTGTTTTCATGGGGAATGCAGTCATCAAATTATCTTCTGCTTCTAACTTACTAAGAATATCCTCTGGGTTGTAGTCATCTTCTAATGGCAGCATATGAGTAAACTGATCCTCCTCTTCCACTAGGTCTAATCCCTCCGGAATGACTGGATGATCCTTGAAGCCATCCTTCCGTACAGCAAACAGGACTTCTATCATATACTGGACACGCATATCAATTTTAGATTCATGCAGAATGTGTCGAAGGCGGTCGAAGATTGCTTTGGAAAAAGACAGGAATGTCAATATGAAAAGGATTTAGTAATACAAACACCAGAAAGAAATTTGAAGGCTAATTATACTTACCATTAATACCTCTAGGAGAAACTTCTGTTAATTTGAGCCCACTTTCTTTAATAAATCCAATAGCTACTTCAATACTGTCATCAGTAGGCCTTTCAAGAAGCAAAGTAAGCATTTCCAAACATAAAACCTCGTGAGCCTATGGAAAGAATATCAGTAAAGAATTAGAATGTACAATGTTACACTATTATTACAGTGATTTACTTGATAAAGCACTCCAACCTTTGAAGATGACACAACACACTTCAATCACATACACACAAGGCAACAGTGTGGGGCAAAGCTAATTAACAGGAAGTCAAAATTTCAAATACAATTTTATCACATGTACTTACACCTACTTTGTCATGAATGTGACTATGCTACTGAAATGAACAAGGAAGCAATGAAAAACATTTTGCTATCAAGGAAAAAAAACCTATGTGTGTCCAAGAAACAAATAAAACAGACACTAGTTGTAAGTGCCTGTAATTAAACCAGGTCTTTCAGGATCAGACATATATGCCAACAGCACACCTTGGATTAGTTTCCTCTTAACCTAAATGCTTTATGTTCCCAATGCATTCCCGAAACAATGCTTCTTGCCACTATTTAAATTGGACTATCCCTGTTTCTAACATTAAAAACCAACACAGAATTGGATACATATTTGATTTAGATGCAAGAAAACTGTTTCACATCTGTGGGACAGAGCCTCAGATGAAGCATGCTTTGCATCTAAATACTTGCCCAAATATACTTAACAAAGTCTGGGAAAACTCTGCAGCATAAGTGCAATAGTAAGGAATAATAACTGCACAGGCACTTTCCAATATCTCTCCTAAAAACGTCCTAATGACTTAAGCCAGGTATTAAAAGGAAATCTGAAATAAGATATCCTGTAAATTTTAGAACACAGAGTGATTTCACTCAGGCTACAGCTGTCTTATAACTAAAGAAACGGCCATATAGTGTTTAGTTTGAGTAGAAACATGAAGTAACATACCACATTCTGATTCATCAAATGTGCAACAAATTTTGAAGATGTTAGACAGAGTTGCTGCAAAAGAATTAAAATAGGAAATATTAAACACATCATGTATGGAAAAAAACATAACTCAGACATACTATAGATTTGACAATCTCAAAAATCAAACAAAGTTATGAAACTATTTTGGGATACAGATAGTTGTTCCCGATTAGGACTGCACAACACAGACAAGGTTGTCAAGTTTTCATGATACCTCAAAACTACTATACTTAATGTCCTAATGATAGCTCCTGCCCAACAGGTCTTGGCCATGTTCCTTTGATGTAACTTGAACACACGTGACACAAGGTTAACACAGCAGAATTACTTGTTTCAGCATTTGGCTTCTTCACTTTTTACATACCTTATCATTTCTGCGATATCCTTTGCGAAAATTTAGGATCAACCTCTTGAGAATCAATTCACCAATATTTGGAAACTTTGAATTGATAATTGCCACAAGAGCTGCATAAACATGGGTAAAAATTGGAGACGCACTCTGAGCTTGCAATATGGATCTAGATAGCAAACCCCTGTAAAAATACATAAGTTTAAGATTTTTCTGGTATTGAAACTTTTTTTTTAGTACATATCACATAAACCAGTATTGTATAGCTGGAATAGTCAGAAGATAAAAGATGGTCATTTCCAATTTTTGTTCATCATGCCACAAATGGGAGTTTTGCAAAATATGTCACCCATATGTGACTAAGCCAAGAAATTCTTAAACTGGTATCTTTCATTAACTATTACTCCTACTAGAACTACACTTGAAAGTTATAAAAGCATGTAAAAAGTCTCCATCTCATATCCTGCAATTATCCCTTTTCTAATCTTTTAATTTTAAAAGGCTCATAGCTTTGAAATTTGTATGACTGTACTCTTTCTTTTCCTCAGTTGAAAAACAAAACCCAGTTTGTGACAGAACATCTGTTCCACAACTAAACAAGCAAAACAAACTTCTAAGAAATAAACTGGTATTTCCATAAAAGCTCCCTAACAATAACAACCTCCCTTGGAGAAGTAAAACTGAATGTTAAGTAAAACCAGAGAGGGCAAAGTAATGCTTTTCAATGCTTTTCTCAAAGGATTCTGTGTATTTTCAACATAATACTAATTATGTTTTGGAACAGAGAATTAATTATAAAAGACTACTACTTAAGAGTTAAAAATGTAACTATAGGGCTCATGAGAAGTTCTTTCATTATACTGTCTCACTTACACTTATATCAAGACTAAAGTCTGAAAATAATGAGACTTCCCCCCAACACTTCTGCTTTTCTAATGCTTCAGCACACAGAATTAGACTTTTGCTCTGTTACTGCTCTTTTGCTGTTACTTCACCTTATGAGTGAAGGAAAAAAAAACAAAAAAGCCCTCAAAACATGAGTCTTCAACTCTACCTACATGGTATTAAATATAAATTGCATAAGCACCTTATTTCTACTTATTCTGGAGCTGACAAATGGAATAGAACTCATTTCATACCAGTGCACAGAAACAGAATATTTCATTTTGAAACAATTTTATTTTGAAGTCATTAGTTATTTCTTGTTTACAAAGTGAAACTGGTCTGGTTCAGGTCCTACTTACCCTCTACTTAGAAAACACAAGACTTTACAGCTAGGTAAAACTTCATGTCATTATTTTCATAAGCATAGGTATAACTTCGGAAAGGGAAACATAAGTATCTGTTGCAATGTTTTATTCCTCCAAACATAGAAGCCCTCTCCCCTCTGGTCCCTTCCCCAAGCCAGGGACCACTCTACATAGCACACTGAAGCCTAAAGCTAACTTTAAAATCTGCCTAGTACACATGGACAGCATACTTATTAGCAGAGAAGCAAAAGCATTGATTTAAAATAGCAAAACTTACCTTCCCCGAACAATATTTTCCTGAAGGAGCTCATGAATTATATTTTCTATATTAGAAACATTCACTTTATTGACGAGACCATTGATCGACTTCTTCAAGGCTTCCCAACTCATCCTCTGATATGCCAAGCTATTACAAAGGTATCACAAATTATTAATGCATAAATTTGAGGTAGCACTGAATGAATGTTTATAGATATATACGTATGAAAAAGTGAATATACGTTGTAAACAGGAAAACAGGTAAGAAAGTATTCACTGCATAAACATTAAGACTAGTTCACAATTATGCATTTAATTACTAGGAAATCACTGGACTAATTATGAAATACCAAAATATAATTCTCCACAGATACGGTGTAACCCAGTATGTTCAGTTTTCTGAAATATTGCGAGAAATCCCTGGTTATGTTGTGTGTCCCACTTTTCCATTTACACTTTGCAACAGCAGAAGGTACAGTCACAATCTGATTCTTTTAGCTTTCTTCTTATAAAAATATACCTTCAAAAGAATGGTCGCAGCCCCCAGAAGGTATCCTACTTTTACCAACTTTCACTAAAATCCTCTAATGTTTTGCTTTTCAGTAAAAATACTTATATTACTTTCAACTCACCTATTTTTATCAGTTATTTGCTCTTGCATCATCCTGAGCTTGGCAGGCGGAATATACGCACCACCTGTGCGAGTAAGGATTGGATCCACTTCTTCCTTCTTCTTTTTTGAAGTGGTTTCATCATGAGCAAGTGAGCTCTGGACTGTTGACCTCTCCGGACTTCTACCATCAGGTGATGAGTATCTTCTCTGTTTCCTTCGATCATAGTCTCTCTCCTCCCATTTCTCATGGTGTCTTTCTCTTCCCCTTTCCATTCTTCTAAAAAACCAACCAAACAAATTCCAAGGCTTCATGAAAGGTTTCCACATTTTATTCTTTAAAATTAGTATTTTGTTACCAATTAAAAAAGGGCTTAATACCTTCCTTCTGAAGTTCTGTCATCATAGTAGTCCCTTCTTGAATATTCCTGATCATATCTGCTGTCATCAGAGTATCTTCTCTTTCTGGGAGACGGAGACCTGTCACGCTCTATATCCCTATTCACAACCCAAGACACAAAATTCTTAGTAATAGGCTTAGAAAAGCAATGATATTAGTATCTACTTATAAAACAATGTTAAGATACAGAACTGTTCACTTCTGCAACCTGAGCTTCAATGTATGCATCATTCAAATAAAAGACACTCCTTTCATAATAATTTGTCGTAAGCAAAAGTAAAAAAAAAAAAAAGCACTGTAAAAGGAAACTCCTCTTAAAGCCTAAAATTAAATGCTAAATGGTAATAACTTAAATAAGCAAAACAAAGCTCGCATCTATTTCCATTTTCAAGCCACGTGACAATTTGACTGAATGCTAATGATTTATTCAAGACATAGTTTTAATAACAAATCTATTTAATTATTGCTATATTGACATTTAAGTATTTTATTAAATCTACACTTATTTTTCATTGCTCAAGTATGGCAACTTGTAAAAAAAAGAAATGGAACCTAATTTTATTTTTTTTTATTAAACTTACTCTAACTCACTCTTTGAGGTATGCACACAGAATCGTGGGGTATAATAATCAAACATTCTACCTGTCCTCTGGAGACAAACTTCTCTGGCGTGAACTGTAGCCTTCCTTCCTTTCGTAACTGGAACCATGCTTCAAGAAAGCAGAAAGAAAAAAAACCCCAAGCCTCAACATTATATATTAATTACTGTAAGCACATGCATCTCGAGATCATAGGATACCATATCTTCAATTCTCTATTCCTTTACAAGAACTAAGGGCAAGCAAATAAGGCTAATGGCAGTCAGTTAAGACAAGGAAAGCTGGTTCAAAGTAACAATTAGTTAGGTAGCTGACTCCCTGCTACAGGATGCCACAGAAGCCAAATACTTACATAGGTTCAAGAGACTGGACAAAGAGGGAAAATTCACATGGGTTATCAAAAAATTTATCTGTCTCAGTAAGGCACAAATAGGCAGAGCCAGGGAAACTGAGCACAGACTGCAGGCAAGTACCTTTATGGTTGCTTTGTTCCTCAACTTTTCAAGGCATCTTCTGTCAATTACTGACAGGGGCTAGAGTAGATGGACTTTCAGTAGGCCTTCCCTGCTTCCTTCTTCCACACACCACTTTACACTTTCTAGCATCCCATACAATATCATTAACAACATTCTACCTCTTCTTCAAGAGTGTCTTTCCTCTCTCCTGAAAATCCCCTTTACTGCATTATGTCTCCTTACTTTCCTCCTTTTTACTAACCAAGATTTATTTTCTCACGAGTCATTCCTAGCTTTATACATAATAAACATCTCAGTTACAATGGAAAGATCTTGGAAGTAAATTTTTCTAAAAATCTGGAATGAAATTTAAGTTTGCAGGATTGTTCAAGTGATGCACAATTAGTTCACAGCAAAATCTGTGGGTTGAACCATAACATATAGAATTATGGAGTCATACTGAAAAATTGGAGCACGACAGCATCTACAACATATAAAGACATTCCCCTCATGAAGATGTTTTGGAACTACTCTGGTACAGCTAAGAAGCAACATTTATAACTTCTATACTTTCATTCTAAGGGTCGTCTCTTCCCTTAAAATTCTATTTATGATTTTTCAGAACCACAGTCTCATTATCAGCAAATGATCAGCTGTGAAAGTGGCATTCTATCCATTAACATGCTAGCCCACTACCTTTTACCCTACCAAAGAACCAGCTAAAAATCATTGGTTAGTAGAATGCAATGACACCTCCTTCACAAGCAGGCCCTGCAAGCCAGTTTTACCAGTGATTGCCAAAAACTTAATTAGAAAGAAAAGTATCTTTACTAAATGGCAGCTGTGATGTTTATAATGAGCAATGCAAGTAAACCCAACATTAACTGAGGCTTGCTAAAGAAGTAACAGCAACACAAATATTATGACCATCATTTTATCAATAGACTGATGAAGCTGATCAATCAAATCATGGGATGTGTATATATATGTAAATGTGTATTTATATTTTTGAGGGCACTATAACATATCATAGACTATCAACCTCCTTTGAGTACGTTTCTAACACTGTGTTAAAATTATTGCCAGTATTATCTTGTGTCAATCAGGACAATGGTAGAAAACAAATGCACTGCAACAGTTACAGGGAGTATGCCTCATCCTACAAAAGTAATGGTCATCTGACAATTTAATTCCAGAGTAACATTATCTTTGATGGCAAAACCAGTACAAGAAATCCACGTATTTTCACCAGGGATTTTTTTCCCTTTCAGTACTTATTTGTAGGACTATACCATACAGCAGATCACTGATACCATGCAAGGTTTAAAAAAGTCAAGTTGTTGCTTTTTTTCCCCCCCAATAATACAATGCAAGACTGTACCCTAAGCTTCCAAGAAAATGATAATAAAAATCTTGGAGAACAAAGAACAGTTACTTTATTTAAATAAAATTTAGCAGATGGGAAGAAGTGAGTTTTTCTTAGGGTGACCCCCTCTCATTAGTTCTACATCATCTGCCTTTGCCCAAGCAGACTCCAAAAGACAAGTGGTCACAAAAATAAAATAATGCTGTAGTTGGCTCTGTATTTGACAGTTATCACAAAAATAAAATAATGTTATAGTTGGCTCTGTATTTAACAGTTATCATGTCTCCTTTCGAAACCAGGTAAGTTTCATGAAGAACTTGTCACCCTCAGCTCTTCATGACCAGGCTTTCTGCCACAAATTAATCTTCTTCTTTGTCCATTTTAATCAAAACAACTAACTGAAAGTGTCCAAACAGTATTCCTTTGCTAACTGGTTCATCTTGAAAGATGAGGGAGCAGTACCATAACCATCAGACAGGTAAGATACAAGATGATATTAAACTAACACACAAGCATCTCTATAAAAAACAATTCAGTCACAATGGTTGGAACCAAGAGTGAAGAATCCTATGCAGGGCTCAACTCTAGAAATATAGGTAGAGAAATACCATAGACTTGAGACAGCATATAAGAAGAGTACTGCACTGCAAACCTGTCCCAAATTTTACATACTTTACAAGCACTGCATTTCTAAACCATCATTTTAGGACAGCAATTTCAAATCAATTTTTTCTTCCTGCATTCCTAAAAATCACTCCCATCCATTCAAAAACGTACCACACAGCTTTTAAAAGGGAAAGCTTTAACTTTCACAGTAATAAATAGATGCCACATTAACTGCTATTTCCTGTCTCTTTATTTTTTAATGTCATTATTAGTTTTTCAACACTTCTTTTCTCCATTCCTTCAAACGCTTATGTTCTATGTTGAGAAACCATTCGGTCACTTTTCACCCGTTATTTTACCATTATTTATCTGATATGAGGACAGGCTGAGAGAGGTGGGGTTGTTTGGCCTGGAAAAGAGAATGTTCCAGGGGGACCTTATAGCAGCCTTCCAGTATTTAAAGGGGGCCTAAAGCAAAGATGAGGTGGAACTCTATCAGGGAGTGTAGTGACAGGATGAGGGGTAATGGTTTTACTGAAAAAGGCTAGGTTTAGATTAAATAGTAGGAAGAAATTCCTTACAGTAAGAATGGTCAGACATTGAAACGGGTTGTCCACAGATGCTGTGAATGAACCGTTCAAAACCAGGCTGGATAAGGTCTTGAGCAATCTGGTCTAGTGGAAGGTGCCCCTCCCCATGGCAGGAGTTTTGGAACAAGATGATCTTTAAGGCTCCTTCCAGACCAAACCATTCTATGAGTCTATGTTAATAACATTCAGAGCCGCCTTTGTTAGGACAACATGTGCTAGAAACAGCTGTAATTCACTTACTTCACATTAATATTTCTCTTATAAACAGCTGCTGTCAGCAGGGGTCTGGAGAACAGGCCTTATGAGGAGAGGCTTAGGGAGCTGGGGTTGTTTAGCCTGGAGGAGACTGAGGGGAGACCTTATCGCTCTCTTCAGCTACTTGAAAGGCCATTCTAGGGAGGAGGGTGCTGGCCTCTTCTCCCTTGTGACTAGTGACAGGACTAGAGGGAATGGGCTTAAGCTGAGCCAGGGCAGGTTTAGATTAGATATTAGGAAGAATTTCTTTACTGAAAGAGTGGTTAGATATTGGAATAGGCTGCCCAGGGAGGTGGTGGAGTCACCATCCCTGAAGGTTTTTAAGAAGAGGATAGATGTGTTTCTTCAGGGGATGATTTAGGGGTAAGAGTAGTGTAGGGCTATTGGTTGGACTAGATGATCTTGATGGTCCTTTCCAACCGTAATGATTCTGTGATTCTGTGTGAGTACTATTTAACATAACATCAACTATAAACCTAATCATTAGTAACAAAGGACTCACCAAATCCTGCAATTTAGGTTTAAGAACACTTACATTTACTTGTGTCACCCTGCTCTTCATCTTGACTTCCTACTTTTTTTGAAGTTGTGAATGTGCAGCAATGAGAGATTCCAAGATGGAGGTCAGCATATGAAAAGCATTTCATCTGTAACACACAGAAAACAGTAACAAACTTTCTACTGCACATGGTACAGGAACCTGCACTTTTAATTTATTCTTTAAAGCTATGCTTGCATAACTCCTTAAAACAAAATAAACAACCCCACCCCAAATCTCATCATATTTCTTACGGTTACACAGCACCTGTCGTAAGAGATCAAGGCTGCCAAACAGCAGCTCAGTATTCTGCAGAAAGACCACCGCGGCTACCCGGCACAGACAGCCGCTAGACACAGGGTCCAGGCCGCGGCAGGGGACGCCGAGGCCCTGCCCATGGGCCCAGCCACATGGAGCTCCGCCCCGGCTAGCCACAGACCGCTCCGCTGAGTTACCATCCGGCCCGAGTTCCCCTGGCCCGCCGTTCAGCTGCGGCCTAGGACGGAAGGTCGCGACCACCCGACCCGTGGGCGAACTCGGCCAGCCGATGGGTGGCTCGGCGGGTGGATGGGTGGGTCGCCCGGAGGCGCTCCGAGACTGCCCAAGCTCCCGGAGAATGGTGAAAAGAGGAGAAAGTTGACCCGCCGCCCTTCCCGCGGGAGCGTTGCTACCCACCAGCCGCCCGCGGCCCACTGAAATCCGCACCTACAGCCCGCCGCCACGCACAGCCACAAACAGCGTCACTTCCGGCGGAACGCGGCGCACACTGAGCTCACTGTCCGCAGGCCCCGCCCAGCGGTGGCGCTCGGTGTGCGCACGCAAAGGGCAGCAGCATTGTGAGCGGTACCAGGGTAGTGTGAGGTTTTGCTCCTTGGGCGTGGCTGCGCGTCCGCAAGTGTAGTTGTGCGGCGGCGTCTTCCTCAGCAGCCATCTTCCGGGCTGGGGCGCCCCGGTCCCTGTGTCACCGAGTTCGCGGCCTTGCCGTGTTACTGTGTTTCAATCTGTTCTTTAGAATACAAATGTGTGTAGCGGTTGTTGCAGGGGAAACAAAAACTAAGTACGCAGTGACTCCTCAGGGAGTAATTATACAGCAGCTGTATTGCTTCTATCAATTCAGCCTGCACTTCTCTAGTGCCGACTTCTCAGGTGAAAGCATTTCAATAAAAACTTACCCCCTTGCTACAAAATGTACAAGGTTCCTGTAAAAAATACAGGTAATAGCAAACAAGCAGTCAACTCACTACCCTTAAGCATGGAAATTTGTCCAAGGTCTTCCAGGATCTCTGTAAAATTTGGTGAATTTACTGAGTGGATTTAGTACACCTTCTTGAATAACACCTGTTGCGCGCATTTCTGCCACTTACACATTAGCTGCTGGTTAATTGTTACTTGAAATATGTCCAGTACATGCAGTACACAGTTGAGGGTTACAATGCTGCTAGGATGGCTGTTTTAATTCTTAGAGTGAGGTTTTGGCCTCTGGAAGTTTGAAGTAATTGAGCACCACTGATTAATGCTAACAGAGGGCCTGTGGTTTATTATGGACACAAATTTGTCTGGATATAAAATGCGTAGAGAAGTAAAAAACCACAAAACAAACAAAACAAAACAAAAAACCAAAACCAAACCCCCCCAAAACAAAGGAAGATGCTATGTAAGGTCTTAAAATGCTTATAGTTCATTTTCAGCTCATGTGAGAAATTGGAAATAAACTAGAGGACACAGCAGATCAGGGTCAGAAAGGCATTAATTCAGCCAAGAGCCAGATGGTTCTTGCAGGGACACCTGTAACTGAGCCATGTGGCGGTACTGCTGCATTGTGCCCACCAGCATCCTCGTGCAAGTAAGTCACTGCATATGCACACGTAGTGGAACACAGTATTTGTTGAGAGAAAAAAGATGGTAATAAGGTGGGAGCAATACTGGAAAAACGTTACTCAACTTCCTCTTTCAAACAGAAGGGAGAAGCACATCAGTAGCAGAGTAATTCTGATAAGCTGTAGTGTATGTTGGCCTTATGTTGCCTCACAGCCAAAACTACAGTGTTATCTGCTAGTCGATTCCCTGCATTCCTCTTACAGCTGAAATTTGCTGAATGATGATATTCATAGAACAATCTACAATATTGTCTCCCAGGAACAGCTTGTATTTGCCCGCAGCATCCCTGCAAGGACTAGGAGATGAACATGTGTATGGGACTAGGAGATGAACGTGTATTTTTACATGTATTACTTTTTCCTCTTCTGCTCCTGTAAGAACCACACCAACAATCATACATTTCTGTCATGGCAGTAGGAAAACTGTAGCATACCATTATAGGTCACAAAGGCCAGGTTTCCACAAAAGGGAAACTAGACAAGGTGGAGGTCAGATTCTCACAAGAAATAAGTTAGATAGCCTGAGAGAGGAAGTGGGAGTGAGCTAGGAGAGGCCTTAGTATGCTATTACCACAGCTCCCCATGCAGAAGTTTCACAGCATAGTATTCTTACCACAGTTACATGCCTTTGTAGTGTACTGTTTTTATCACATTTGTAGTAGTTGTTTTTATCTACCAGGTGTTACTTGTTAATTGGTCAGTGTCCTTTCTGTATGAAGGTGTCACTTGCTTATTGGTCATTATCCTCTCTAAGAGTATAAATTCCAGCTGCCGGAACAATAAAATGATTTTGACTGCATCAATAGCCAGGGTTCATGCCCTTCATACACCACAGAAAACATCTCCTTTCTTGCAACAAAGTAGCTGTCAGTGAGGAGGTTTCTTCCATAGTACTGCACAGCCCTTGTCCTGTCTCAAGCTCCCTGGGTCAGCCCAGATGGCCGGGTCTTTGGCCTAGAAGTCGGGACACTCGTGATTGTGCCTAGGGTTGTGTAGCCTTCCTCTGCCACATGTCTTGCAGCCCTGGAGCACTGGCTTTGTCCTCCAGGGTGGTGAGCCAATCTGAGTAAATTTTTAGTGACCATGGTCCTAAAACCTGCAAAACTCAACTCCTCCCTAGTATTTTGTAAAGCCAGAAGGGATCAGATAGCTGAACCACCCACTTCAAGTGCAGAGTGGTGAAGAAGGACATAAGGGCTTCATCTCCTCATAGTGTGACAATTTTGGCCAGTCTCACATGCCAGACAACTGTATGAGGAAATACCAAACATGGGAGAAGAAAAGTAGAGATGCATTATTTCCTGAAACAGTAAGAAAATGTTATTGAAACAGTGCAAAAACCAGCTAATTAAATATAGCACAAAGTATGGAATAAACAGTGAAATTAACATGGTGAACTAAAAAGAGCAAAATGAAGATATTTTGTTTAAAAAAATACTACATTTTGAAATTTATGGCAAAGTACTGTAAGAAAACTCATGTAAAGTAGAAGTCTTATTCAGTGCTTATTTTTGAGGAAAATCCCTTCAAAAAGGAGCTATTGGAAATCTTCTGTTAGCTTATTCTGTAATATCTATCACTTAGGCTACAAATGTTAATCTCTTCATTCTTTGGACTTTCTACTGTCAGGAATCACAGATTTTTTTTGTTGTTCACAACAACTCATGCTTACATACAGTTGCTGGAATAGCTACCATTTTTTAAATTAATTTTCAGGACGCTTCCTTTATTATTCAGCAGTCTCATTCTGTTAGTGGTAGATGTATACCCATGTGAGTTCATTGTGGGAATGGCACAAGGCTTCTGCTTTTGGAGAATTAATATGATAATTTTAAAAAAAAGGTAGTTACTGAAAGGATGTGGATATTTTTTACTCTTAATAACAAGGAAACTTCAATGTGTATGTGCTCTGAATGATTTGTTATTGCTTAAATACATCTGTATGGAGCACTAGGTGAGAGTATTAAAAATTTAGTTTCCTTACATATTTAACACTTCACATTTTATTCATCCTCATCAGTGAAAATACAGTATTTATTTTGCAATAATTCACTTGGGACAAGGCTCTTTGTACTGAAAGAAAATGATTTCAAATCCCAGTGGTGTGAACCACCTCCTCACTGTGCCCTGTGGGTTGCTTACCAAAACCAGGACTTCAAAATCCTCTGTATCCAGTTCTTGCTTGAAGTGAAGTGTCAGGCTGGCGAGTTTGCAGAGTTGGGACCTAACAGCTGTGATCTTGTAAACAGCATGGGCTTGGCATGATGACTCTGGCTGGGGCCTTAATGCTTAATTGCTTGTGGATTTTTTTTTTTTTTTAATGTTTGACTTGCATATTTTCTAAAGGTAAAGTACAGGCTTAGTTATATAGCTGGCAAATGTTACCATAATTATGCTTCACTTTAAAGAGGGCTTGATTCTACCACCAGGTTCTGTCATGCAGATGATTACCAGTGACATTAGGACATGATATTACATGACCAGATGTTCTGAAGTGCTATAATTTAAAAGAACCTTGCCTCTCCAGCATTTATGCTCACATTGAGTATACATTAGTAAATATGAGGCTGGGCTATTTTGATGCAAATATAGGAAAACATTGAGGAGAGAATAGATGAAGTACATAATCTAGTGATAGTTTCTACATATTATTATGAAACCCCAGTATTTGTTTTGAGTTTGCTGTTATCTGTTCTTAACATTCCTAAACTGATGGTGCCTCTTCTTTTTGACATGCATAGCTGTTTTAGTATGGTCACTAGTAGTAATGAGAGCCACGTTCAAAATGCAGATACATTTTCTTTTAGTATAAAAACAAAGAAGTTCTGCTAAAACTCATGTTTAAGAGGTTATTTGCTACAATTTCAGAAGCTAAAATCCAAATTTTTCATCATTTCTGGAGTTTCTTTTTCCTGATTTGCAAAGCATATCGTTATCTTCAACATCAGTGCCCTTCTTTTCCTCACTCTTTCTTACCTGTTGTTCCCACTGCAGCACTTCTGTCATACTGCAAGCTTGCCTTGCCTTTTCTCTTCTAAACTTTAAATTAAGCACAGTTTCTAAAGAGCAGCTCTTGTTTCTGCTTTCTGAAGGTGTCATTCTTGGGGACACAGGCTGTTTGACAACACTTGTACTGCTTTCCGAGGATTGCTGCTTGTTGCCTGCCACGAGGGATTACAGGTCTTATGGAAGGAATCTCTAGATCCTGAATCTATTACAACAAGGAATAAAACATTTCCCCTGACTTTACAATGATTTCCAGTTCTCCACTTCTGAAAGAACTTTACTCTCATATTGTTGTTTGGGGATTTTTTTGTTTTTTTGTTTTTTTTTTTTTAATTAGCAAAAATATTAGTTATGCAAAAGATTAATTTTGTTGTCTTAAACTATGTAATTTCAACAATGACAACTGTTGATGAAGCAATAAATACATTTCTAAGATTATACTTGAGTCAGGGTCCTTTGTGACCAGTTCAGTGTCTCTACTAACTTGGCAACCAATTGACTCTACACCCTGATCCAGGAGGTTTCAAAGCATTTAAAGACACTTTTTTTTCCCCCGGTGCTGAAACAACCACTCCCAGCAATTCTTTCTCTTTAGGTCAGATGATTTGCAGTTTTGTAGCTAATCTTAGGCTTAACCACTTCATGCAGGCAGAAGGACGCAAGAATTCTCCTTACTTCTCTAGTTTTGTCCAAACAGGAATCCTTCTTCCTGCTTTATAGAGGCTTGTTTCTCATACCTTGCTCAAAGAAATGACTTGCCTTTTCTCATCCTTCTTCATTAAATGTTCTTAAGTTACATATTTCTCTGTTCCTTAATCATACTGTGTTCCTGGCTGTGGGAATGGAATAGCTTCTTTTCTCCTTCAACATATAATTACTGTGCAGGACTCTTGAGTTTCTTTCCCTTTTTTTTGCCAATGACTTGCTGTGATACATTGGGCTAATTCCTAATCTTCCTCACTATTCAGATAACCCTTTTGTAGAATAATGCAGAAAACATTGCTGCTTTGGGTGTTTTGTGGGGTTTTGAGATCAAGCTTATATTTAATCACAAATTTTGTGGGTTTTGGGGTTTTTTGGGGCTTTTTTTTTGGCAGATGAAAGTATATATATATGAAGTGCAATTAATATTTTCATGTTTTGTTGTTGTTTGGGGGATTTTTGTGGGGGGGTTTTGTTTGTTTGTTTGCTTGGCTTTTTAAAAATACTTTGTGGTAATGTTCATTTTTAAAACTATCAGTGGAATTTAGTAAAACTTTCAAGGTTGGAAAATGCCAGAAAATTCTTTTTGTCGATTCTTAATTTGTTTGTTCTCTACTGAACATTATAGTGCTTCTATTTTGTCACATCATGTAACACAACTTTCATTGCAAGAAGTATTACAGGCCTAAATCCTCAATGTTCAAAAGAAGAAAATCAGAACATAGTGAAGAGGGGACATTCACTGACAGATTAAGTCTGGTTAATCTGGTGTGGAAGTTGAAGACAGCCACCAAGACCTATTATGTTTGTGCTGCTCTTCTGTCCAAGACTATGATCCCACAGAAGACTGAGAGAAAGGGAGTAAGCCCATGGTTGAGATCATTGGGTAAGCTATACAGCACTTCAGCACAAAACTGCTTAGGTTTAAACTAAGATACCAGGCTTTGCTCTCCAGCACTTAAGCGTTAACAAAGTGAGTACAAACCTGTTCTCAAACTTTTCCAAAAGCCACTAGTATTATCATAAAATCATGCATTATACCACATATAAATATGCAGAGATAATAGCTGCTTTTACTTACAAAGTCATGAAAGTCAACTCTCCATTTACTTTGCAATAGTAAGAAGAATAATCAATAAGCAAGAAATCCCTAATCAAAACAAACACAAAGTTAGGATATGTTAGGTAGTAATAATTGGGAAAAGAACATTTTTTTTCTGCTTATAACTAAGTTTTAGCTACAGAATTTAGGGTTTTTTTCGGCTTTCAGAATGGTTTGCAATGATGTGACTTACACAGGAGGCTGAAACGGGCATGTATCTGGATGGTTATACAGATTTTGACAATAAGAATTTTTAAATTCTTTCACTAGATATTCTGTGAATTCACTGCAAATACGTTGCCTGCCCATCAATGCTCTAAGGTTTTCCATTCTGCTGTGAAAATAATATTTTTCCTGACTCACACTGTCTAAACAGGTGTCATGAAATAAAAAGGCATATGGCATCAGTGTGGCTGCAGCATCTCATGAAAAGGATGTCCCATGGCTCATGCTGCACATACCATCATTCAGGCTGTCCCTTCAAATACCCTGGGAGGCAGCAAACACAGACAGGTGAGCACTGACCTCAGGAGCCTAAGGACAGGAACAGGAAATAAACAATCTGCTTCAAGGTGCCTTCACCACGAGGCAACTGATTACCTCTGAGAAATAAGTTTATGTTTTGAAAGGAGCTGAATAACACAGGGTAACATAAATTATGCTCTTCAGTTCTCTGCTTAAATGTGGAAAGCAGAGGAGGGGCAGGAAAGAATGGAAAAATGCAGTTTGATACTGAATAGAAGCAGCGAAGTAAGGTTTTCCCTTTCTCCTTTCTTAAATTAGTGCATTTACTATTGGGTTATGGACTGAAGCTCCCTTCTGCTCATTTCTTCTCTGGTCTGCTCGCCTTGCTGTCCATTTTCTGCAGTATATCATCCTTACATTTGATTCTTCATTAGGGTGAATGGAGAATACCTTCAGTTTTATAGTGGGTCTAGTATTATGGTTTGGTGGTGTACTTTAAGAGATGAGGGTGAAAATACATGAATATCCAAAGTCTGTACTTCTCAAGTGAATGCTTTAAGGGGGAGGCAACAGTGCAAGTTGAATACTCCAGATCAGCCTTTATGAATCTACTACACTCAAAACCCCAAATGTATGGAGTGTGAAGTAGAGCCCTGCCTGCGGTTTCTGACTTCTAAAGACCAGGAGGAATGCAGGTGCACCCTCTTGCTTGGTGTGTCTTGCAGAGCTTCTTGTTCAGCATTCTTAAGTGCCTGGGAAGCATTCGGATCTCTGTGGTTGTGGGGTGAAGCACCTAACTGTAGCAATCCTAATGGTCCAGCAGCTAGTCTGTAAGTGTAAGAGATGGCTAGGATCTCTTATCTATCTCAGTCTGAAGTAAATTCTTGCCTTAGAAATGGAGCTTGATTATAGAATCTGGAGAAAAAGAAGCCCCAAAGACAAAAACACCCACAGAAGAACCACTCAAAACCCCCAAACCACCCATCCAACCAACAAAACCACCAAAACTCGAACAAACAAGGAAGCCCCAAAGAAGGGTACACTCAGTCATCAGTCCTACATGTATGTACAGGTAAGCCCAGTGACCTTGCAGAATCGTCCCCACCTGGAAAGAGCAGGTTCCCAGGTAACAGCAGCTTCACCCAGTGGAACCAGTCAGAGCATGGCAGAACTGTTTTCAAACCTGTACTGAAACTTAACCCCCCTAATCCCCCCAGTTCCAGCAAAATGCATAAAAGTAGGAATAACTCATGGGCATTATTAAACAACAAATACTGGAAGAAGCTGCATGAGTGTTCTCTAACTAGAGCACTTTGGGTATTACTTTCATATGGGTTTATATGTATTTCTGAGTTATCTCAGGGCATGTCTACTGCACAATGCAAGTGGAGTGGAGATAAATGAGCTAAATTTTCCCTAAATAAACTAGTTCAGGTACCAGAAATGATATAGTCACACTAAATACAAATCTGTGCTGTCTGATACACCTTGTTTCATTAGGTTAGCACAGTGTAATGGATAGGCTAGTAGGATCACATTTCTTCTGGTGTCTGAATTAACTCATGTCAAGAGGCTTTATGTATATTTAGGAAGCAATAATAATATGTATGCTTCTCCTTCTCTTAAGTGAGCACAATGATAGATGACACCTTAAAATACAATAACACCCTTTTCATACAAAATTAAATCAACATGAGAAGTTGTGACTTAGATAAAGCAAATTTAAAATATAACTTTCTACACACTGAAAATGGTGAAAGCAGTGACAATTCAACTGAGACTAATAGCAATTAAACCAAACATAATTATAATCTTTGAAACCTGCACAAAGGGAGAAAGGATAATGTGTCCAACAAATTCATATTCATCAGCTTAATGCTGTATATGAATACTCCATTTGTAAGCCACAGGAAAGATAGTTTTAGTTTTGTTGTTTTCCCATGGCAGTTTTTGTCATTGTGCTTGAAATGAGACAAGTTAAAAATCATCCACATATTGCACTCCCTGGACTGGTGCCTTTCCTGGCATAAGCAGCCACAGCTCCATCAACTTCCCGTCTTCTACAAACGAACAATAAAGTTTTCTCTCCAGAAGCCCATGGGAAGTACATAATACTACTGAAAAAGCAACCATATCTGCTCCAACAACTTATTCTGGTTGCTGATTCCTTGCAGTTAATATTGCTTTATTAATTAATCATGGAACGATGGAGACTGGCTTCCCTGCCCAGTTTATTAGGAGTAAGACATTTATACACAACTGATTCCCATTAAAGATAATCAGGGTGACCTTTACCATGCTGTGGAATTAAAATTTATTGCAAGGCTCAAACTGTATTTCCAGATAGCTGTTACAATGTGCCAGCCATAGGATATTCATCCACACCACAGCTGAGACAAGAAACTGTATTCTCTGCCATTTCAGTACAAGATCAGATAAGTGAACTAAGCCTAGCTTACAAAGGAGGTTGGAGACAACAAAGCTGAACTTGTTCAGTAGCAGAGTGGGTTGTGGCTGTGCCACAAAAAAAAATATATTTTTACAAGAAATCACCAGCAGACTCCTAGCTTGTTTTGAAACCTCATCAAAGCAAAGTTATCCCCATGAGCTCAGCGGGTAGGGGTGATCGTATGTGGAACTTCCACACATTTTCCACTATGTGAAACCATCACATATGTTTTCTATTATTTTTAATGACAGTCTCTTAGCTGCTTCTCATAATAGCCAAAAACCTGCTCAGCTCCTGTTTAAAGCAGGTGTTTAGTCTGTATGCTAAGTTTTCTTTTAATTTTGTGGCAATGCTGCTTTTCAACCAGCTTCTGTAACTGGAAGCTGTTACTAAATTTAAGTATCATATAGACTAAGCATATTATTCAGAAAAGGAGGCCACAGCAAATGCAGATTGGCTTAAAATGTGGATTGTTTTTTTAACACTGTTAATGATTTTTTTGTTTGCTTGTTTGAAGTAATTTTTATTTAGTGGTATGGACTGAAGCCAGAGGTAGTGCGGTAGGTACAGGTCACTCTGGTATGTGTGAACCGGTATTCTCAGGTCCTTAGTTTCACTTCCTCCTTACACACTGCAAAGTAACATTGATTCTTTTCCACAGTGATAAGAGTTCATCAAACCAAAGTGTAACTCTACAGCCAGCCTCCTGAAGTTGAAATAAGTCTTGTCTAAAATTTTAAGGCTATACCATAAATTGAGCTGTGTCAAATTTTTTTCCCAGCGAGGGTGACCGAGCACTGGAACAGACTGCCCAGAGAGGTTGTGGAGTCTCCTTCTCTGGAGATATTCAAAACCTGTCTGGACACGTTTTTGTGTGACCTGGTCTAGGGAATCCTGCTCTGGCAGGGGGGGTTGGACTAGGTGATCTTTCGAGGTCCCTTCCAACTCCTGACATTCTGTGATTCTGTGATTATTTGGTCAAAAATCCTTTTTTAGTAACTAAACCCCTTTCACCCTTTCAGTTATGTTTTTGTTCCTTTGTACTGATTTTTTATTTTGTATTTTTGTATCTCCTGGCCTTTGAAGTAAAATACTATCTCAGGTGCTCTGTAGAGCTGGGACAGTAAGGCCCCTTCGTGGGGACGCGACATTCAGTGCCAGAAGGTAAGTTTATGTCCAGAAACTATAGGACAGGATATGATGAACACATTTTTCTTTTGACCCACCTGAATTATTATGTATGGTGATTGTATAGCATAATCCACTGGGTAATGGTTTGGAGAGTTCTGTCCACACTCTTTTTATGTGATGTAATCCTTCTCTCACTGAAATGATGAGATATGATATTTCTCAGATTTTATTCTTTAAATAGAAAGGGAACGTGGTTGTAGTGATGCAAGAAACAAGATATTCTGGCTATGCTGGAAATCCTGCCTACATTTTTTTTTTTGCTGTATTAAGGACCCATGAATTAATTGTTATATGATTCTAAAAATGTGGCTAAGTGGTTATACAATTCTTCAACTTTTCCAAGCCAGAAATGGAAAATATTTTTTCCCATAGTTTATCTTTCACAACAGTTTAAAAAAAAAGTCCCCTATTCCTTCTGTCACTTTTCTGCTGTAATTTTTATGATTATTTCATAAAGCATAAGCAGCCACTCAAACCTTTAACTAAAGGACAAGTAACCATAATTATTTCTCAGCTACCAAACTGGCATTTGGATGCTGTGTTCATCTTTAATCTCTTCAGCAATACAGAGGGAATGGTACTGTCTCACTAGGGCTAGTGACTGCTTGCAACATATCTCATGTGCGATTAAAGCATAAATCCATCAGGGTAGATGGTTTATCATAATGCACTGGAAAAGACCTGACTATATATGGTTTGCCTTATGTTTAGTGGACCTGAAACGTTAAAAATGTATTACCTAATGCTTCTGATTTTTTTCAGTTTCTTGATAAATCTTATGATCTTGATGTGACAGAACATCCAGCTATTGGCAAGCCATTGAGCACCCCTTGGAACTCCTGCATATCCAGCTATGTGCTATGTGAGTTCATCTCATCAGAGATTTAGAAACCTAGAAGATTGATTGAAAACATTTTCTTCACAGTTAAAGCACAGTAACAACACTGGGAAGACTCCTTGAAGTATATCACAAAGAATGTTATTATAAACTAAGGAATAACATAACTGAAAAAAATAAAGTCAAATGAGTATAGTAACAAGAAAGCTAACAAATTCTAAACTTAGCATATTTGTATAAAAATATTTAATCCCTCTACAACTGCCAACTAGTGTTGCAGTAAGTATTATGTTTTGTACAAAATCTGATGCAGATATTCTTTTCTTGGAAGTGAAACATATTAGTTATATTAAAAAGCAGCTCTTCACTATGTGAGATTAAGATTTGTATTCAGGGTGAAAGTGATCTTCCCTGACTTGTGATTGTAGCTGGTATAAATCCTCACAGAGCCTTAATGCTGTCTCCTGTCTCCCATTTTAATCTTTTTAATCATAGTTCATATCTTAGCAGCTGTTCCTTAGTCCTACCCAGAAGACTGTCTTTTTTTTCTTAGATTGAAGCTTCTTCTGGTGTTGTGTAATGGAAAAGTTAGCACTTCAGTCTAGAAAAGAAGATACTTCATTCATAAATAGGGATGGACTACAAAGATAATAACAATGAATTTGGAGTGATAGTGAGAGCATGTAAGTAATTCAATATGATTTTAAGAAAGGTACAGATTTTCTGTCCTGTTTAAAAATGTATATATTAAAAAAAATATTTCACAGAAATTCAAAAAGTGTTCAAAATAACAAAAACATTTAATGCCCAAGTGTTGATGCTTCTTTGATAATTTTACCAGTTGTAGTGTGCTTTTGCACACTATATATTCTGAGGGAAGAGCTCTTGGCCTTTTTCCAGTTTACCTAGGGACAGATGTAAGGTTTGCTTACATTCTTTTTCCCTTTAAATTACTATGGTATAGTTTCTAAAATTTTACTGAGGGTGGTGTTATCCAGAAGTCACCATCATGTGCCCCTTTAGAAATGCGTTCATCATGTCATGAAATGCTACATTTGTTATTATCTGTTCTTACTGCCATAGAAGACCTTCAAATTTATAGCTGTTGGAAACTGTAGACAAACAGTGGGTGCCTGACTTAGTTAACTCTGACTCTTTGTGATGTGATCCACATCTTGGTGTTGCTTGTGTTAAAAGTGGGTACTGGTTTTCCTATGGCATATGGCTATATTTCTCCAAAGGGCTGTGTGATAGTAACTTTAGGATCTAGAATACTTTATTGTTGCTTGATGATTTAGCAATCATTATGGTCTGCAGATCAGAAGATCTGCAAGCACCAGGGCACAGCTAATGAATGGAGTAATGCCAAACTAATTGCATTATTGTTTTGATGAAGACCTCCAATAAATAACAAATAGAAGACTATTAATCTGCTGCATGGTCTAAAAGGAAATAGACTGTATCATTAGATGGGGGAATCTTTTGAAGAGCAGAACCTCACTGTACTCAAGGAAGAGATTTTTCCCCTGCAAGTTAAATTCTAACCCCAAGCACTGCCTCCTCCCTCCACCACTGTGGCTATGCACAGATTCTCTCAGCCACCCAGGTGTCCTGGTTTGCATTAGAATAGCACTACTTCTATTCAATTATTTCACTTTTCAGCTAAGACTTTTCTAAATAACTGCACTTTCTGAAGTTGGCAGCATGTTTTTGCAGACAATATCTGCTTCTAGTGGTGATAAGACGATGTTTAGAGTTAGTATCAAGGATTTTTATGCAGACAAAGATCTCTGCTTAATTTTGTGTACCACATTGGGGCCGCAGAATAAAAGGTCACATCTGCAGGGGAGGAGTGGACAGGACAGGTGACCCTAAACTGATTATGGTATTCCATTCCATATATGTCATATTCAATATAGAGCTGAGGGATTACAAGGGTCAAGCTCTCTCTTCTTCAGTGGTTGTCATTCAAGGAGAACTCTGTCCATTCTGCCCTTGATCCTGACTCATGAGTTCCTGAATCCAGTTCCAGGATCCAGCTCTTGATTCTGGTTCCCATTTGCTGCTGAATCCAGTCTGAGGGATTAGTTCAGTCCTAACTCAAACCAGGACACCAGGCTAGGAAATTCAGCTGCTCAGCTGCTGGTATTGTGGTACCTCTTTGCTGTCCTACTAGTGGTAAAGTATCTACTTAAAGAAACTTCTGGGGACACCCTGACTGCTGTTGAACACTGACAGAAAACTGTCTGCTTCCCAGGAGTTCTTCCAGACAGATAGAAGTCATCCTTCATGTGAGTAGGGTCATGTGAAATACTAACACTGTTCTCTCTGAAAGCACAAAGCAATCACGAAGAGTGCTCACACAAATCTGTCTGGATACAGGTGGCACTCTCAGTCACCTCTGCGTCCTGCTTAACAGAAGGCATTCCAGCATACCAACAAATACTTCTATTTTTTATAAATTTGTAAATTTTTAACAAATTTGCAAAAAAATGATCAATTTTTTTTCAAAATATGCAATAGTGAATGTCCATCCTTGCTGATCATGGTGAAAAACTTCTACATTTTCAGGCATAAAATGCAACAGAAAAGTATACACAAAAATAGCAATTTTCTTTAACATTTTGCTACAGAATGTGTACTACTAGAAAATGTCATATATAATATCTTTAAAGCAATAAACCAATAATTAGAGCAATACTTAGAGTGACACCATGGTTTAATACCTGATGAATATTAATATTTTTTGATTTTCAGTGTACTTTCTCCTCAGATGTTAAATTTGAAGGGAGGCAGTATACCCATCTTACAGTTGGTAACCATACTGTCTATTTTGAGCCAAGTCCTTATAGTCTTTGCAAAGTACCAAATGTTCCCATTTCCTGTGAGCTGGTTTTCCAAATAAGCCTTTGGCAATATCTCTGAACAAAGTGGGACCACTGTAGAAATAAACTGGCTTTGCGTCTCAAATCTCCATGGGGCTTATGAGGCAAAATGACTTCAGCAGAGAAAGTAGGTTAAAGCAAGGACAGGCAGCCTCCTCAATTAAGAGAGCTGAAAATAAGCACAAATACTCACCCTACTCAGCACAATTCAGATTCAGTTGTTCTAAAAAAAAGCAGAGGTCAAAAAGAATGATATTACTAAGATTTACAAGAACAGGTTCCTTAACTCTTACTCGGATAAGGTGTTCTGCAGATCTGCTATGACTCAGCTTTAAACTGGGTTTAGTTTATAGATGTAATTAAAAAAAAATCTCATTTGATATTATCTTAACATTTGAAGGTAATCTGGTTTTAAACATGAACTTGATTATATTTCCTTTTTGGCCTGTGTTTCTGTCAGTATGCATTAGTAAGTATTGGAAGGTTTGGGGTTTTGTTGTGTTTTTCTAAGCATTGGATCGTAGTTAATCTGCTTGTATACGAATTAAGCAGAGAAAGAGTGTCTTTTGAATTTCAGGCATAGATTCTCTAGGAATTAAGATGTATTCCTATTTTTTCTCTATCTAATCAAATAGCTGCTGTTATTTTCTACCATACCAATTGTTAGCAACAATACAGTTTTTTTTCCTCACTTTTTACTAATAGCTGTAATGAGTTGTTACTTCTGGAAATCCTTTTGTAAGTTCCCTAATATATTGTTCCACTGCTTCTCAGCTCCAGTTATGAATTACCTTGAATGTAATTATTCATTTTTGACACTGAGGAGTCATCATAGCTCCAAAATTTACTGATACTGCTTCTATCACTTATGTATCATTCTGTATAGTATCACCATCTATCATTGTGGGAAATCAAATTCTGAGAACAGAAGCATCTTGTTTTTCTCAGCTTTTCTCCCTTCTTTTCATAAAGAAACAGTGCCTCCAAGAGCTTTTATTTAGGAAGGGGCAGTTTAAGAAAATTAAGTCAATTAACTATTCACCAGTATATTAATCTCTAAACATAAAAATTCTGCCAAGCATTGCAACCAGAGATGTTGGTTTGAAGGACAGTTTAAAGACAGTTTATTTCTGTTTTCCTATTTTATGCCAATAATAAGTTAACTAAATAACTATTCCTCTAGTATTTCCAGTATGCCTCCAGAGGACATCTTTGATGGCATTATGAAGACAGGGAGGACGTGTTGTCTGCTTAGTCTGCAGAGCATTGCTTCTTGGCTAGTGTCTTCATTGCTGGGCTGGTTTTGCCCTTTGTTGGTTGACATCAGGACAGATGGCAGTGGTCTGGGAGGAAGTGGGAAGCACTGTTTGTTTGTTTGTGTCTATGTGGATAAGCAGAGAAGAATGATGGCATAAAGTGAAGAAGAACAAAGACAGAATAAAAAAGAACAGCTTTAGCTACAACAGAGTCATAAAAATACAAATAACAAGCCCATCAGGCATTTTCCCTAAAATACATGAAATACACATGAAAGTAATAATGAATAGCTTCTAAATCTAACAGAGGCAGATTTTTATAATAACCTGAAAAGATACAATTTTTTTGCATTTTTAAGTGTTAAGTCATCACTACTTTTTCTGAGTAATACACAAATTGATTGGCAGCATCATGACTTGACAAACTGAGGAATCATCATCATAGCATCTGGTAAATTAATCATCCTCAAAGGAGGAATTTTTTAAAGCAAAATTTGGAGATGAAAAAAATGACAGCTTATCAATCAATAGTCAATGAGCCTTTTACATTCAGAAAGTACATGAGGGAGAGGAGTAGGGGAAGAGAGAAAAAGAGGGCTTGAAAACAGGGAAGGATGCCACATGGGGAAACAAATCCCTTCGTTAGATTTTGTATTCCATGTAGAATTGAATTTAATGTATTATTAGAACCACAGAGCATAAGAAGAGTCATAAGCAAAAAGGAAAGAAAAGAGTGGGGTTTATGAAAAATTAATCACTGGCTTCAGTCTGCAAACTAGTTTTGTAAGTGTTTTCATAAACCAAAGCTGTCTGCAGATTACCTATGATATACAGACAGGACAGTGAACTGAGGATCTTCCCAGAAAAGATGATACTTAGTCGAATCTGACTGCTTGATTTCATAGTAATGTAGATATCTATGGAAAAGTAGCAATTTTTATGATCAAGTAAAAGTGTCTGTCTTTGTAGATACCACCATCAGAGTGATGCTACTCTACCTGGACACTGTACAGGGCATTTCAGACTGATAAATATGTGTAAAAGGCTTGTGACAAGATCTGTGCCAGAGCACTAATGCAGCAAACCAGATGTTCAGATCAAGCATTCAGCTGGCCAGATGTGGTTATTTCTGAGCTGTACAGATCTGTGCAAATGAAAGTTCTATAAAACACACATATATTTTATAGAACATATAAGTTCTATAAAACACACATAAGAAAAAAAATCACAGCATTCGTAGGTACTCCCAAGTTCCAGAGAATCAAACTATGCTCTCAGCTGTGGGAGCAGCACCACAATTAAGCTTAACTGTGTGACATGTAGCTTTGTTCTCTTCATAGGAGATATCTGGATTTTTTCCACTTTGTTGCTGGCTGCGGAAGCCTAATCCACGACACATGGAAACTATGAACTCATTTTGGGTCACAGACTGTGTCCATTCTTTATCTCACAGAGTTTGAAAACTTAATTATTCATTGCACTAGAATTACAACTAATTAGATTTTCTAATAATACTAAAAGAAATCTGCTGTAATTTATCTGCCAAATGCACCTCTGTAAGCAATCTTTTAAAGGCTATACTGGTTTCTCAAATAAATATAAAGAAAGATCTACTCTCTTAATCACTGTTTTATGGATTTTCGTAGCTCTGACACCACACATCTAGCTTTTCCAGTCTATTTGCATCACATCACATACCTCAGGGATGGAAGAATAAACTGTAATCTGAGAAAATTAAAAAAGTACTCTTAATTTTTACATGTCTTGTGGTAGTTACAGACACTTTGAGGTGAGTTGCCTGTGTTTTGTGCTTGATATAAGAGCAGGTACAGCTAATCAGCGTGCCTTTTCACTAGGCGTTCAGTGCATTATTTGGAATTTGGTGGATTAATCTTGTTCTGATTGATAATCTGACAAATTTCTGAGCTATCTAGCATTCATAGATATAAAAATAACTCAATGCAGTTATTTTCTAACATTCAAAATTCAGCATTTGCCTTTTCTGGAAGTTTATTCTTTTTAGCATCAACCTGGCCAAATATGAAACTTGAACAGGTGTATGATATTCCATTTTCCAGCACAGCAAACAGTACTGCTGCTCTTGAAAATTCTTGCCTTGACAATTGTAGTCAACTTTTGCAAACCTAAGTTGGCAATACCAAAATGTTATCCTACACAGCAAGTCTCCTGCTGGCAGAGCAATGATCTGCAAGCACATCAGGTCCTGCAGTTTGGTCACAACAATCCCTGGCAGCGCAATAGGCTTGGGGAGGAGTGGCTGGACAGCTGCCCAGCAAAGAAGGACATAGGGGTGTTGATTAACAGCCGGCTGAACATGAACCAGCAATGTGCCCAGGTGGCCAAGAAGGCCAACAGCATCCTGGCTTGTATCAGGAATAGTGTGACCAGCAGGAGCAGGGAGGTGATCTTGCCACTGTACTCAGCATTGGTGATGCCACACCTTGAGTACTGTGTGCAGTTTGGGGCATCGCAGTATAGGAAGGACATTGAGGTGCTGGAGAGGGTGCAGAGAAGGGCAACTAGGCTGATCAGGGGTCTGGAGAACAGGCCTTATGAGGAGAGGCTCAGGGAGCTGGGGCTGTTTAGCCTGGAGAAGAGGAGGCTGAGGGGAGACCTTATCACTCTCTTCAGTTACTTGAGAGGAGGTTGTAGATAGGTGAGTGTTGGCCTCTTCTCCCCTGTGACTAGCAATAGGGCTAGAAGGAATGGGTTCAAGTTGTGCCAGGGCAGGTTTAGATTACATATTAGGAAAAATTTCTTCACTGAAAGAGTGGTGCAGTATTGGAATAGGCTGCCCACGGAGGTGGTGGAGTCACCATCCCTGGAGGTTTCCAAAAAACTGGTAGATGTGGCACTTTGAGGGATGGTTTAGGGATAAGAGTAGTGTAGGGCTAGCGGTTGGACTTGATCCTGAAGGTACCCCGTGATGATTCTATGAATCTATACGTAGAGTTACTCCAGTTTTGCATTTGTTATTTATTTGGGGGGGGAAAAAGAGCAGGTTTAGGTTTTTTGTTGTTGTTGAATCCTTGTAACTAATTTCCATATGTATAGAAGTAATCTCTACTTCAAATTAGAAGTAATTTAAATTGCAAAAGCAGGAACTAATTTTCCAGCTTCTTGATTTGATTTCTATGTTGACAGGAAGCTTGTCAAAGACAAAATGTTCTTGGAGAAAAGGATATAATGGATGGTTTTATAACTGGGGGGGACTGAATTTTACGAAATATGAAAGTTGACCTCTGTTCAGAAGCCTCCCTGTTCATTAGCAGGTGGCTGTGATTTAATGATTCCACCGTGGTTCAAAGAAGGAATCAAATAAGATGTTGTGTGAAGCTGTCATTACTCTGGGTTTTTCTCTGTCCTCTTCCAGCTTAAAGCATGCCATTCCTTTCATAGCAGCCCCTCAGATTAATGTATCTCATCCTTTCTGCATCAAAGTGCTGTCAGCACTTTTATAGTATAAAAAGGATGCAGAGATAATTTTACAATACATTCTCTTCAAACAGCATTGACTTGTACACTTGCAACACTTCTTTTTATACTGGGATTTGCAGAAGCAGATGCACTAAAATGAGTAACATCATAAAACTGATCAAAACCAGGAACAGAAATACCTATTTAAAATTGGACCAAAACACCTCTGCAGGGAAGGTGGGGATTTTAGAAAGTCAATTCTTCTCAAGTGATGTCTGAATTATATTTCAGTCAGCTAGTAAGAACCACTGTGAGTGTGGAAAACATGTCTATTCTTTGAAAGAATGGATCATCTCTTTTTATTTACTAGCTGAAAAGTATGGTACCTTAAAAAGTCTCCAATAAAATATACATGTCAGATCCCACTCCAAACATCAGAGGCATAGCCTCTTTACTAAGCAGTGTACAGAGAGCTGGGCTTGCTGTATTGGTCTTATTGTTTTATGACAAAGTAAAATAAACAAATAAATACAGGAAGCAAACCAGTTAAAGGCAGCAGAAGACAGAACTTTGCAGGAATGGCTTTAACTTTGCAGGACTTTCTTTCAATCCAATCTGCCAAGAAATGTGCTTTCTTCTTAGATACTCATTATGCAGCTATGCATATGTAATCCGTAAATGTTTCATATTATATTTCCTAGCCATATTTGTCATTTGCCAGCATCTAGATAAGAGGTTGTCACAGAACTGCTTAATGATAGCACAGGGAATAGAAATGTGAAAAGCTTGTAGATGAACTTAAAAAGGGAAGGCAGCCACTGTGTTGGCAAGCAGGCAAGCATTTTTATGGTTTATCTGCCTGTCCCCCAGTTCAGGTGCTCTAAACAGCTGGGATTAGAGTGATGTGATATTGGACTTCACCTCTTTCTCTGGTGGAAGGATAAAGGTGTTGGACATTACTATGTCATCGGTTCTGAACTGTGCTTACTACAGTCATTCCAAAATGAATAATATACTTAGGTTTTCAGATATTCTTCCTGCAGTTTTCTACATAGGCAAGTAATGTATCAAGCTCTGGAGTTTCACAGGAAGACCTGGGGATCTCTGCCATGTGATGGTAATTGAAGGCAATGTAACACAGATGAAGAATTCTGGACAGGACAGACATATGTACTGCCACAGAAAGGACAAGGCTTGGTCAGCAGGCAGGCACTGCATGTTTTTTTCACAGCTGAATTCTAGAATTTTGGTTTTATCTCAAATTCTGTTGTTTGTTTTGTTGGTTTTTTTTTAACAGAAAATAGAACTACAAATCAATTAAATAATTACCAAAGTGCTGCATATAATTTTCAAGGTTGTGAATTTTTTGAAAATAAAATAACAAAGATTTACTGCTGAGTAAGGTGAACGTGTTTACATGAAAGCAGAAAGTTCAATGAGAGAGAAAACTAAGTATTTAGATAACTCACCTTTTTGAATCTGATGGAAAAAGCGTTTTGAAATCATGGGAATGAAAGTTTAGATCTATACTTAGTGTGTTTGTCAGACCTATCTCTACATAAACACTCATCTTTGTCTCAAAATTATAATTATTAATAATATATATAATTAATTATTTTGCACTCAAAACTGTTTCTTCCTTCCTCAGTTGTCTTTTGCTCCCTTATCTTATTAGCATATGCCTGTCAGCAGTGTGCCATTGGCTCTTCCAGAATGCAAAAGGACAAATAACAATAAAAATGTTTCATCTTACATAGAGGTCACAAACTGATCTCAGTTAAATCACTGTGAATCTGGAGAAACTCAGCTGAGCTCAATGGACTTACTCAGGCCTGAAATCAATTATTACTCTGGTGTAAGTGAAATGGAGCCCAGCTCATCAGCCCCATTCTGACATTGGGATGCAAATGGCAACTGCAGGGAATGGAGGAGCGTTGCCCAGGCATCTCCGTGGCAGCCTGGGCCCTGTTGCTCCTTGGCATTGCTCATGCAGAACAAGCAAGCAACAATGCCGGGGCGTGCCTGGGTGCTGCATCCCATGTAGCTACATGGCCAAGGAGCAAAGAAAGAGAGATTCAATAGAAGTCAGTAATTGTTATGCAGCCGTGCAAGAATAGAAACAAAGTACAGCCTAAATACTCCTCCCCTAGCCCAGCCTCCATGATTATGCCTCTGATACCCACAGTGGTAGCTGTGGTATCTGCTTTTCTATTTCAGACTCTGGCATCTGTGGACACTGGCACTGAAGCAAACCCCAGTGGGGTGCCTGGAAGGCTGTGCTGTGCCAGGTTAGTGATGGGCTACATCACTTTAGATAAACTGATGCTTCCTGACACCCACCCTGTGAGAGCAACCTTGTAGGAACAGGCTGCAAACACGTACCAAAAAGTCCCTTTCCACCTCCTTCCTGTGTCCTACCTCCTTCTGCCAACCAACAAGCAGCTAGAGAACATGAAAGAATATAATGTACTAGTTTAAAAATTACACTTCCACCCCATGTATGTCATTACATCACTTTTTAGACTGGATTTAGCCCAAAGTTGCGCATATCCTATTAGTGGCTGAGTCTCAATTGTTTTTGCAGAGGTACCCCAGTAGCACAACAGGCTAATCTGAGGGCTAGGGATCTGCAGAGGCTCTTGAAAGCCCTTCCCCAGGAAGCCTGCTCTCAGGCTTGCATCAGCTTTAATAAAAGGCAGAGGTGCTTAAGAGTTTTGCTTCTTTTGCTGTATCAGTATTTTCCCACACAGTGATTATTACTCTGTATAAGACAAAAATGTACTGAAATAGATTGTTTTATCCTGGGTGGTATTTATCTGCTAGTGATTTTTCCCATCTGGTAGCTGATTCAAGTAAATGTGAAGAGCAGAAATATTGATTAGGCAGCTAATTATGAAAGCAAAGAATGTCATCAAATCTAGCAAGCAAACTACTCCTCCATTTCTTTTTGTTCAAATTTTATTACAATTTTTTTGTGCTGTTCACCTTTCTCCATTTGTTATGTTACAATTGGCAAATCTGGGAAAACCTAGTGAATAAATACACGAAAGATGGATAAACCCCTTGATCATGACAGGCAGAAGATAAAGCCTTATTTGGAAGAGAAATAATTAACAAATAAATATTAAGGAATTGCTTGATTTTTCTGAAGTTTGTTTTTTAAAAAAATTGAGTGTCCAAAATATTAACTCAATTTTGCAGTTAAGTTTGACCTGACTTAGCTTATTCTTTGAAAATGGAGGAATTCCATTGTGGGCAATATTTTCTTCACTTAATTTGCCACTTAATTTTGGGAAAATTTCTTGTTCACAATTTAACTCCCTACCACAAACTCCATATGACTTCACAAGCTGCTCTCATACGTACCATACCAAGATGCTGCTACTAAAATTGAGGGTGGATATTTTCTTTACCCATAGCACTTCTGGACAACCTGAACATACATCTATGTTCTGGCCACTAGTTATGTAAAAAATATTCAACATAAATGCAAAAGAGAAAACTGCCAACTCCTTTATTATCACTTCTTCATTAAGTTCTTGCAGTTGAAAGATTTATTGTGGAGTATAAAGATATGAAATTAAAGTCAGTGTTTCAGGCACATCCTGTTTTGGTAAGAATTATGTATCTTTGCCAAATACAGGCCTCAGAGCTGACAAGAATCAGAATAACAAATGATTGCTCCTCTGCTCTGGCCCTGAAACATCCAGAGAGATCCCTGGGCAAAGGCTGAGGAGGGCAGGGATTTGCCACTCTATTTGTCTAAAGGAAGGAAGGAAGATCATCTCTAGAGCCTCTGAGAATTGAAAGGTGGTTAAGAGCTAATAGATCAAAACAAAGAATCTTTTTCACATCAGTATTACAGAATGGAATTACATGAATTATTAAAAAAAAACCAACAAAATTAGGGCAGTGAAGACAGGAAGTGTTATGCTTCTAGTTATGGGGTGCAAAAGGCTGCGTCACAGGAATGCCTGCAGTAGATGCTGCCATGCTGTGGGCCATATGGTATTAAGCTTCTCAGTCATGATGCTGCTTCCTCCAACCTCCCCTACAGGTCAGCTACATTACTGGATGTGCTGTCCTGGCATGCTGTCTCACAGTGGTGATACTTTGAAAAATCAAGTCTCAGTATATCTTCTTCTCACAGGGAACATAATAATTCTACTGGCAAGTATCAAGGCAGACTTTGCACAGCAACTTTGAGATGCAAATATCCTACCTGTGACTACTGAGCTAGTTGGACTGTGTAGGAGGCATACAAGTGGAAGTTTTATATATGGGCACATAATAATTTGTAGGTTTTGTGATCTAGCTAACCTTCTCTCTGCAGATCACCTATCAGATCTACAGCATTTATTTTCTCTTGCTAGCCACAAATCTGAGGTGGTCCTGATACATGTCAGTCAAACTTCTAGAAATATAATTCATCATGCTTGCCACTCAGTGTATTCACCATACACAGAATTAAGTGATAGGCTGTTCCATTAGTTATTTGAGGGCTCTTGTAGTGGTCAGAATTAAGAAATAAGAACTGCATTCAGGGCTTTATGCTTCCAAAGCTGCCAACTCACCTCATTTTCTGTAGACTTCAGTGAGGAATAGTGACTTTGGGAAGGAGTGTTGCCTCATGACATCAGGCAAAGCTATGCTGGCAGTGAGGACAGCTTCTATGCTCATTATATATCTGATATTACCTAAAGTGACATTACTCAGAATATTACATACTGCTGGTACATTTCAGTAGATGGACTTTGCTGTCACCAAACTCTGCACTTGCACTTACTGAAATAAAAGCCATGATAGAAAAGAAATTTTGTTACAATGATGATGAGTCTTAAAAAGTACTATAATAAACACAATGAGAAATAATTATTCCATGTAAAACCAACCAACCAAACCCCTTGCTTTCATTCCCTTGAAATTTCAAGCAATTCTGATTGGAACAGGATATATTTGCAATGATAGTTATGATGAAGCTGGTGAGCGTCTGCTTTACAGAAATAAAACTAATGAATTAAAAACAAACACTATTATGATAAGCTCACTTAAATTAGTTGCTATGAGAAGTCACTGGAAAAAGAGGCTTTTACCATTTTTTAAAAAATCTGGAGTATGGTGAGTGGTGTTAAAAGGGTGAATGCATAAAAGCAGTGAACTGTAGAATCTTTAATGTTGACCTTCTTTTGATAACTTAGCTTTAGCATAGTCTCTGCTTTTAAATGAGAGCACTCAGTTTGTAGTGCTGCCTTAAATTCGCTCTATGGCCAGTGAGCTTCAGTAGGTTTAGTGCTTCTCTGCTTTAGACACTAGCATTTGTGTGGGTTTTTTTCCTTCCAAAAGAAGTAAATTATTTATATAGTGCCAACCTTTTCTAACCTAGCTTCTGACAAGCTGGGATTTTTCCAATCTTAGTTGAAACTGTCTAAATAATTTATCAAGTATTCTTTCAAAGTACAGCGAATTCTGAAACCTAAGAAATGTTAAATGAGATTCTTTGCCCTTCCAGTGTGAGTGGGTTACTGAGGTTAAGCTAGCATTTTCTTTGAACTTTTTTCAGTCCTTCTTTTGTCCCACTGTGCAGCTTCTCAGATTTTCTCCTGCTGTCTATCTATCAATTTTCATGACATTTTCTATTTATCAGACTTTGTGTTTCTGTATCTCTTGCTAACTCTTCCTTTGCTGATGTCTTCCTATACCTTTTATTTTTAGTTACAGTAAAACAAACTTTCTCTTTATATGGTCCTCCAGATAGAGGAACCATTGATTTCTGTGTCCCAAGCTGTACAGGCAGTATCAGTCTAGCCAATGTCCTCAGTGCCTGATTTTTCAATCCAGCCTTGAACGTAAAGGAATCTTCTCCTATCCTCATAAAGAAAACAACAATGAACAGTCTTAAGATCTTTGGTAAAGATGATCCCAAAGAAGTTTGCATAGAACTTGTATCTACAAACAACATGTAAGCTTGCAAGGACATATTTGTGGTATCTGACACCCATGTGCCATGAACCTCCCTCCACACTCCCCACCCCTCTCATGCATCATTTCTGTCTGGTCAAAATTTCCTCAAAGATAGACTTTTAGAGAAAATTTGGATAATTATGTCACAAAGAATTTGTGTAAGATGTTTATAAAAACACAAAAAGACTACCAAAACAAAACCAAAATGACAATTTTGTCAAATGTTTCAGGTGGCTTCCTTTACCTGAATCAATTCATCCAGTTCCAGTCACAAAATAACTTCCAGTTTTCAGAAGGAAAAAATAAGTCACACCCTGCACAGATTTTTGTTTTGACTCAGCAATTAAGTATTGTATCCTTTATAAATTTATGATATCATGAACTATTCTTCAAGAATCTAAAGTAGTATCACAGTTGAAAAGAGCAGCAGAAACAGTCTAGCAGCTGAGTTTCTGTTAACTCTGCTGTATTATAACCATTTAAACTGAACATTACTCCTTTCAGGAAGCTTTTCAATTTTAAGGTTTTAAAGCAGGTCACAAGTTACTAAAGGGAACAATAATCACAGCTATTGAAAGATAGCAAGATCTAGTAGATAACCATTACTGAGGCACAAGAGCTCATTTTAAAGAATTTGACCTGCATGAGTCTCCATGTCAGAGAGGAAATCGTGTCCAGGCGTGATCTTGTAGGAAACAGTAAGAAAAGGCATGTGGCCAACAACCTAGTAACTACAAAATGGAATAACCCCTATTTTTTGTTTGTCTCTTTCATTTTGTTATTTCATACAGTATCTTTCAGAGGTCTTGCAAGGCAATTTCTTTCCCCTTTCCCTCTTCATCTTAATTTTTTGGTTTCTGTCATACAACAAATACCTTACATAAACTGAACGCTGACCCAGTGTTCACTATAATCAATCTCCTGCCACCTTTTGCTGTCCTACTGCTGTCCAACAAACTGTGGGCTACACTCTTTAGCCACATTTTTTCTTGAACAAGAATGGTAGGTTAGAAATCAGAATGGAAAAAAAAAAGGAAAAAAAGGGGTGATGCAGACAGCCAACTAACTAGCAGACGAGCTCCTTACAATTATTCTTTGTGAATTACAGGTTTATTGCAAATTTTTATTTTATTTTATGGTTGCTGAGTTTTGCCATTTCCTGACTTACATTGAATTCCATTTCTGAATGTTTCCTTTCACAAAACTACATTCTAGCTCTGTCTAAAAAAAAAGGTTTGTTACATTATGACCTTGAGTTATTATTTCACCATGTATAGTGAAAAGATCAGTCCAGAATAAAGCTTTGATCTTAATTTGAGGAGCAACAGTTTTTCCTGGGTACAGTCACAAAGATATTACTCAAAATACTTTAAAACTGTATGTGTAAAGATATGTGTAAAGATTTGTTATGAGACATGCAAGTTTGCATTATTTAATGCTCTCTATGTCTGGATTATGATTTTTAAAGGTCTACAACATTTTCATTTCACTCTGTTGCATTTAATGATGGATAAGTTTGATAAAAGATAAATTTGACAAGAGAGAAACCCCTTTGCATTCTAGCTCCTCAGAGATTAGAGGGGCTAGGTGCGGCTGGACTTATCTTTTACTGGGTAGGGCAATTATTACCATGATTATAGGGCCAACCAACACTGGGTGTGCAAACAGCCTGGCTGCTGTAGGTCCACACAGATTCAAAGAAACACTCAGGTGCATGAATAGTTTAGTCATACACAATATATACAGATTCCTTAAAATTGCCAGTGATAAATGCACTAAACTGCAGAAGAGCTATGTAGCTCTATAATACCATAACAATCACAAACTTCATCTTCTGCAGAAGCACTCAGCATAGCCTAGGTTGAAAAATCTTACCAAAAGGCATCCCTTTGGGGGGGAAAGAGAAGGAGAACAAACTTGTCAACCTGTCCCTGCAGTTTGGTGTGGAATTCTGTTTTCTCAAATAGGAATGAAAATGGGTAATACTTATACCTCATTGTGCAGAGTGCTGCAAAGTGTGTAAAGTGGGGGGGGCCGGGACTGTGGTCAAGCTATCAGTCCTTGTGGTCAACCTACCTTTGTCATTTGCACAAAACATTTCTTACTCTGGGTGTAACTTCTTTCTAGTCAGTAGCATTGAGAGTGATAAGTGGGAGAATGGAGCCACGAGACCTACATCCCACTCCACGCTCCTTCCCAGTGCCATGGCAACACCAACCATTGGGCCTCTGCCCAGCCTCTGCATTTGCTCTGGTCATCTTCTGTTTATTAGCAATATCAAGCTTTGTACTTCCAACCCAGTCCAATACTCTAGTTTCCCTTTTACATTTGATAACAGTGTAACATTTAATTATGAAGAAAGCTTTGTTTGACACTTGATGGCTGTCTGTTACAGTACTTTTTACAAAACAGTATGTGTTGATCCCAAGAAACAGGAAAGCTTTGCTCATGAATTCTGACTTCCCAGCAGATGGTGCTCTAAGAACACGAACACATGCTTCAACATGTTCGTAAATTTGAGTGGGAATTACTTAAACATTACATGTTCACTAATCTACAGCTCTTATGTGTTCCTATGAAGACTGATGGCATGAAGGCACAGTGGTAGATGAAAAATTCAAAACCCAGTAGTTCTTCTATACAAAAGTTTTGGAAGCTGCTGGCTAGATATTTCCCCTAGTAGGTCTATGGCTACAGCACATCATTTAACTTCAGAATTAGTGGTTTTCATCACTTGTTGTACAACAGACATGCTAACAGCATTATTGTATTTTTTGCTTACTTAGAGTATAATGTTAAATACCAAAATTCACTGTGCTCCACTCAGTACTAAGTGTAGCAATTTGAATAGCTAGGTATTAAAATACAGCATGAATTACACACCACGCTCACACAGGTTCACAAAGTGGAATACACAGATTACACAGTATTAGACAGCTATGCATTCACCTGACACCTCACTCAGATATCTTTGTATAAAATATAGCAAGAGTTACTGTCATGACAATGCTTTCCTTGTAAAGAGACCTCCATGTGCAACATTTCTTTATAAAAGATGGAAGACAAAGCTATGAATAGTGAACTGCAATGGAGAACTTGGTCTGTTTGCATTGTCAATTGGGTATAATTACCTCAGTGCTGTAATCGTTTATAGATCTATTTTTTTAAAATGACATTTCAATTTTCCCTCATTTAAAATGGCTGAAATGCTCATAGCCAAGACACAATATGCAAAAAAGGAGAAGGTCTCTGTAAGCAAAATTTCAACCTGAAAGGTTACTATTCTAAGCAAACCAAGCTGGGCTTAAAACAGGATTTCGATCTTCATTAATAAATTAAAGAATACGTATACTTACATGAATGGCTATCCTAAATGTCTAAATTTCTTCTTTGCTTCTATTATTTACTTGCTAAAACAGTCCCTTAATCTTTTGGCTTGAGGTAACTTCCATCAAGACTGTTGCTAGGGATATGTTCTGTGGATTTATACAAAGATTTTTCTTCTGTGCTTTTCTGCCAGTGAGATGCTATTTTCTATACCATCAATTTTTAATTAAAAAAAAATCCTTGTTGCTTGATCAAATAGTACTAAGAGTACTTAAGAAATTAGATACCAATACTCTTTTATTTCTTGCAAAGTACCAGGAAGAAAGAAGAAGAAAGTGTTTGAACTTTTAAGCAATCATTATATGTTGTTTGCATCCTGGTTCTGCCTAAAGAATGAAGGTTTGTGTCAACATATGACTACAATGAGCGCAATGGTTTCAGGGCACAAGGGAAGGGCTCACACAAACCAAACAGCAATGTTTCCCATTGCAAGAAAACAGAAATCACAACCTGTGCTTCCCCATTCCTGCAAATAATGAAATTTTTAAAGAACATATTCGATTTTTTAAAATTTGTTTTATTGTTGTAGAGCCTTTTGGCTTCTGATTTTCAGATTTCTGAAACAATCATGATAGATAATATGTTTTTAATTAAAAAATAAATCCACAATTCTAGTTCTCTTAGCTATGCTCACAGACCTCTTCTGTGTGTTCACCTCTGTCAGCAGAAAAATGCTGCCTTTGCTTATATCAGTCAGGAATGTAGTGCAGCTATGCCAGACAAAAAATTCCTTCTGTCAGCATGTCTTGAATCTGTACCAGGGCCTCTGCCAGCCAGGCTAGCCTGGCATAGCTGCAGAGGCTGTAAAGACAAGCCTTCAGATCCATGTGATGTGAGGACCTACACTGACAGAGCCCAGTTTAACTTTTGAACGCCCTACATGACAAGCAATCATCAGCAACTCCAACATGTGTTTAAACCTGAACTCATATCCTAAGGATAACATCCAAGAGTATTGTCCTGAGGTGTGTTACAGCTTCTCTACAATACTAGCAGTGCACAAATGAGACACAGGCACTGCTGAACCTGCTCGGTACCTTCCATGCCAGAGCCCAGCTGTTTTTGCATCACAAAGACATGGATTTATAGCTGATCTCTTAACAGGTTTCAATGGCTCTTAGATTTCCCAGTCCTAGGAAAGCTTTTTGTCTTCTATTTCTGTCCAGCACAGCATAGGAACCATGCATTCTGTGAAGAACTGCTCTGATTCTCTATCATCCTGTACCTATTAGGTACCATGACATCTTAAGTGCAAGGGGGGCGGGGAATGAAGTCTACAGCAGAGGCATGCTCTTAGGCACTTCAGGTGGGAGACAGTGCAAAGAGTGTATTAGCAAAGAACACAATGTCTTTTGATTTCCTCAGTAACTCTTGAGTTCTGTGTTCTGCAGACAGCAGAGAGAAGAGGAAGGTGAGCAAACCAGGTCATTATCCTAGTTGTAATAAAAAGCTTTACTCAGAGCACATTTTGAATTAAGGTGAGCAAACATTTTTGACATGTCTGCACAGCTTTTACCCATTCTGTTTATGTGGTATTTTAAAACAAAGGATTGGAATAAAACGTTTGAAGTTGAATTGAATTGAGCAGACAGACATTATCTTAAATTGAAAGACAACTAACACCAAGAATACAGTCTCTGCATAAAATGAAAGAAAGTACACAGAGCTGGGATTCTATCTAATTTTTTGTATTATTCCATTTGGATGAATCCCCCCTACCCTTCAGCAGGAAGAGGCAGAGAAAAGGAGAAGTGTTTGAAAGTCACACTTTGCACATCTCTAGTGTTTTCCATTCTAGGATCTCTAGTGCTTTACAAGCTTAATGTGATTAAATTTATGCTCAGTAAGCAGTTCTACCCATAAAAATACGTAGGCCTTTACAGGATTAGAGCCTCAATTTGTCCTTAAAGTGGTGAGCAGTGAATATCACTTACTGCTTTAACAGATAGAGCTGTATAAATTGCAGATACTGCAATTTGCCTAAAGATGTCAAAATGAAAATTGCGTTGGATTAACCTGAAACAAACAAAGTGCTCACATTTGCAGCAAGCTGCAAGTGGAGGAAAGCATAATGTAAAAGAAAAAAAATTAACATAATGAATCATTTCCTTTGATTCAAAAATGAAACATTTTATTTCTTAAAGCTCTTAAAACATCATTCTTTAGAATAAAATGGAAATTATTTAGAATTACCAATTAGAACTGAAATAGTAATTCTTAGTATGCCAAACTGAACCATCTACTTTTCTTTGTGCACAGCATGACTATTTTCACATAGTAAAAAATATTCTTTGTTAGGAAGTGTTTTCTGGTCTCTACATTACCAATGGTTAGGCAGAGCCTTTGACAAGGCTGCTTATGGTAAAGAATCCTCTCTGAAAAGCTTGTCTGGATTTTCTGAGGGTGCTTTACCTGTCTCTGCTGTGTCCTGTGACCCTCGGCCTGAAGGCCTGCCTTCCAGTCTTTGGGCAAAGAAATCCCATATACGGCCTGGACACATGCGCCTCCAACGACCAATATACCAACAGCTATAGTCAGGAGAGGCCACTTCTCCCCACTGCCTACTCATGAGACCAGAGGGGGCTCAGCATGTCCGCTCTGATTAAGGCCATGACGAGCACCGGGCCCAGCTGTCTGTCCTGACGAAGTCCTCGGTTGTGTGAGCGCAGGGGCTGTAGGGGACTGGGAGCCCCAGAAGAGACCCCACGGTAACGCCTCAGGGACCCCTCACGGACGCGGAATGACATTGCTCCGTCGCCGGTCGCAAGCACCCCCTCCCTCCGCCAGGTAGTGCCAGCCCCTCCCCACAAGATGGCAGCAGGCAGGGAGGAAAGGCTCCGCGACACCGCGCGGAGGAGCAGACCTCTCCGAGTCACTCCACTCGGACATTTTACTCCTGTCCTTCTCCCGCCGCCACGGGCGAGGAGGTGCGCCTGCTGCAGGACAGGGGCGGCCCAGGCCAGGTCTGACAGGTGTGTGGGGCAGGGCTCACCTGGCCCTGTCCCGACTTAGAGAGGTGCAGTGAAACAAGGCAGTGGCACAGCTTCTTTTACCCGAATAAAGCATTAATTGTAGCACAGTTGTCCTGCTTGTGAGGCCTCAGTGGAACTGAGGTTGTTAAAGAGTCAGGCCTTACACAACCATTGCCCAAATACTGGAGAGCAAACTAAAAAGAAGGCAGCAATGCATGGCCTGATTAGGGAACGGCCAGTCAGAGGTACACAGCAATTCTGCACCACTAAGACCACGTACCCTCTCTCCCCGCCCCGCTGCCCCAAAGGTCAGCAGCCACAGAGGCCTGAAGTGGTCTGACTGCTGGATACCATAGGCTTATCTCCCCTATGGGCCCAGGCCAGCCCTGACCCATCTACCCCAGACATTGCTTTCACTTCTATGTTTCTGGCTATTCTCACATTTTTTGTTTGTGTTAGTTGGGAAAAGATCCAGTACTCTGAAAAACTTGCTCATCATATTCTAATAGAAGTCCACTTTTAGATGACAAGCAGTAGCACAACCACCTTCACAGAAAACGGCTGAGGAGTCAAACAGCAAAAGTGCCGCTGTCAGGGGCTTTGAGAGAGTTTTGGCAACTGTGTAGAGAAACCAGAGTTCAGGGCTGAGAAAGTCAGAAGTTTCGTGAGGGAAATTTCCTTCTAGCTTGAGGGGGAAAAAGATTACAGAAATACTTTTTTTGTAGAAGTCACAGAAAATATTTTTAAAAAAGGATTTTTTTGAATTTTAGAAGTATTTAAAATGTAATGTGAAACTATGTGTGGAGAAAGCATGTGCTAAGATTTGCACTTAGTATAATCTACTGCTGAATAAAACCACATTCAACTAATAAGAACCTTACTCAAGAATGAGTTAAAGAATGTTTCTTTTTAAATTATATGCAGAATCACTGGAACGTTTTTGGATTTTTATGTTATCTCAACCATTTTGTTAACAATATATATAATGTGTCACTCACTGTATTACAGTTCTGTATCTATCATTATAACAGAGCAGATAATGGGTTCTGTTTACTTTCATAGGGAAGTATTTTCAGGACTGCAGAAAAGCTTTTGGCCAAGTGACTTTGTGCTGTGGTTCAGCAGGAATAGAGAGAATATGTACTTCTTTTCCAAATAATCATTGATAGTAATGAGATCAATTTTAGGTTGAAAAGAACAGCCCATTTTGGTATTTCAAAATCTCTGAATAGACACAGCAAGTGAGAATGAACGCAACTGATTTCAAAATTCGAGGGTCCCTAGCACAGGTTTTTGAGAACATTTGCAAACAGATGCCTCTGGGGATTTTGAAGACTGCCTACAGGTCACCTTGTATCCATTGATTTCTTTGGAAGCAGGTACCTGATTGCCAGTGCACTTTTGAAAATCTCATTACACCTCTACTGCAGATGTGGAGTCCTAATATCTGGCTTACAGAGACAAGAAACAAGCTTCCAATTCACCAAGTGTAGTTAATACTAATATAATGCTAGTATATGTTTTAATAAATGATGCTATTGGATACACAAGGAAAAAAGAAGTTACTAATAGCTTATTTTTAAAATCTCGATTTGTACATCTTTTGCACTGAAATTGTACATTCAGCTTGATAACAAATTAAAAGAAAACTACTAAAATCAAGATGTAGTGAACTATTTTCTAATACAAATTCAGGTTTCCACTGTAGAATTTAAATAAATGTATGGTTTTGGTTTGTTAGGTTTTTTGTTTGTTGTTTTGGGTTTGGTTTTTTTATTAAATTTGAATAAATACTTTTTTGTTGTTGTTTGTTTGTTTAAATAAACACATATATGAACAGGATGTAGTAAGAAATATCCAACTGGAGTAAAGGATACGTGCAGTTGCAATTTTGAATGATCATCCACAACAGTAAAGTCAAACATTTTAGAATAAGAATGAAAAGTGCAAATGCAAACCAAGATTTAAAACAGCTATTCAAACCAAAACTCAGGTCTGTGGTTTATGTCACTTTGATTTACATGTCAATCCATTGTGTTTACAGTCTTTTCCTCCAGTGCAATTAAGCTCCCGAATCAGAGACCATATAGTTGTATTGAGCTGCAAAGATACCTTTCTAATCTCTCTTATTCCATTTTAATCATCTGCTCAGAGAGAATAAAAACTTTTGTCTTTTATGGGTGAAGGTACCATGCAAATGCAAATGATACTCTACAAAATGGTAATTGAAATGGTAAGGAACTGAAGGGTTTTAATAAAATGACAATTCAAGACACATGCAAGTGTCCCTCTGTGAACATTGATAGAAAGAGGAAAGTTAAGAGTGAATTTTAAGTGCCCATAGAAAAATGCATTGAATGTTAAGTGTAAATTAAGAAGTGTGTAGGCCAAGGGACAGAGCTGTCTCAGAAATGAATAAAGAAAGAACTGAAATATTCCTTTGAGGATTTGGGACAAAGGATCTCTGACTCTGCAAAGCAGATTGGGGAATAGGCTGTGGGGAACACAGGCATAGTGACACTTCAAAAGACCCAAGAACTTGAAAAAGTTGAAAATGCAGTTAATGGCAGATTTGGATCTGGAGAGGGAAAAAAGCAGTAGTTGAGCCCAGCTGGATATTGATGTTGAATTATACAAAGTTTAAGAAAAATTAGGGCATTTAGAAGATACTGTCATAGGAAATTCTGAGGAATGACTCCAGGACAGAGCAAAGGCCAAATTCTCCTCTACACTCCCCTGCTCAAACCTGCTGCTGGCAGCTTGCTCTGGTAGAGGCCAGTCCATGTGAGCCTGGGACACCTCACTGCCCAGATGCTCACAGCTTCTGGGATGTACCGTTCTGAGGCATCTAAATGAAGTGAACAACAAAGACAAAGGAATCAGTGATGACCTCTCAGGTGCACAAGATCCGGCTTTGAAATACTTCTGCTGACCCTATCACAAAATCTGCATGCCAGGCTGAGGCTTTCAGGGCCTTGCTTAAGGGTAAATGATATAGGAAGGATATACACACAGAATGATAGGTAAGCTGCCAACCCACTGGATAGGCTATGAAAACTATCCTTTTCTGTTTTCAGGGACACTAGCGTTGTGGCAGTAATGTTTCAAGTTTAACTCAAAATTGTGGAAAAGTAGTACATTGGTATGGTGTTAGGGGAAGAAGAAAGAACCATAACAAGATGAAAAGAAGAATGCAGCCTGGCCCTTCTCATACTGACATGGGCATCCACACTGGCAACATAAGGCTTATCACTGCGAAAAGTTACTGCTGCAAATATTCGATGTGAATCCTACTTTTCAAGGAAAACTTTTTTTGGTTGTGGGGTTTATTTTTCCTAAAGGTGCATGGGGGGCAGGGTATGAGTGGGGCAAAAGAACATGATGGGGAGAATCTGGGACTCACTAATGGGCACTCTCATAAATGGCAGACAAGAAATCACTTCCAGCATTAATTGCTAATGTGAAAGCTGAGGAGGAAGGCAAGAGAATCTCATCTTCTTCTGGGAAAAGGAGTTCTTTGGCTGAGGCTACTTGCTCATGCAAGGGTATGGAAATCCTACTGAATGCAAGGAGAATGGTGTCTCTCTGAAATGACAGACCTTTGCAGTGAGCAAGGATTTAATGCTAAGGAGCCCCATATTGCTGCTGACATCTAACTCTCCCACTTGGTCTGTCTCAGAATTCACACCCTAGAGTGGACAGGACAAGGGGCAATGGCTTTAAGCTGAAGCATAGCAGATTCCATGTGAATACAAGAAAAAACTGCCCAGAGAGGTTGTGGAGTCTCCTTCTCTGGAGACATTCAAAACCTGTCTGGATGTGCTTCTGTGTGACCTGGTCTAGGGGATCCTGCTCTGGGAGGGGGGCTAGACAAGATGATCTTTTGAGGTCCCTTCTGACTCCTAATATTCTGTGATCAGTACAAGAGAGGGGATCATTTCTGTAACTCCTGTCTCTCCAGAGACCAACTCAGACAGTCAAGTCAGCAATAACCAAAAGTTTCTGTGTCAAAGGACATTTTCTCTGATAATCCAGTCAAGTCAATTGCTGTTTTCAACATGATCTTTTACCCCTCTCTTTTGAAGTCTCACATTTGCCACTACTATGGAGCCTCACTGGTGAAGATAATGGCTGAGAAAACAGCAGTGCTGAAGTTTTTACACTGCCTGGTTTAAAAAAGTTCAGCTCCTTAGAATTGAAAAAAATTTTAAAACCCAGTCATTTTAGTGGGTTCCACCTGAAAAAACTATAGGACACTGAGACATACTCTGCCTAAGATAGGGCTGTCTTCTCACTTTTCATCATTTTACTGTCTGCTGAACTGGTTGACAGTTATGATGCTGACAGTTTAATCCTAATTTCTAAATCAGTGTCAACAACTATTTCTTTCTTTGGAAGTGGTACAGAAAGACCACGAATGACATGGAGCAGGATGCCATACAAGCCCTTTCCTTTTGGCATGCCAGGAAAAGGGGAAAAAAAAAAGGAAAAAACCACAAACCCAAACCAAAACACCAAGAAAAGATATCTACAGCCATTCCTTCTTCCTAGGAAACAGCAAAGCAAACACAGTGTAAGAAATATTTTCCCAGCTAGAAGTCACAACTGTCAGAAAACATAGAATCATAGAATGGCCAGGGTTGGAAGGCACCTTAAAGATTATCTAGCTCCAACCCCTACTTCCATGGGCAGGGATGCCACCTACTAGGTCAGGTTGCCCAGGCCACATCCAAACTGGCCTTGAAGACATGACCAAATTACATTTAATCCTTTTGCTCCTTAAGTTATGGATAGTTGTGCTTCTACAAATTAAACTGGCAAACTAGAGAAATCCTACTGGATCAATGATTTTGTGCTTTTCTTGAATTGAAATAGATCATCACTGCAGGAGACACAAGGGATAACTAACTTTAATCTGAAACCAAATTAACTTTACCTTTATTAGGGGAAGAGAGATAATAGAGAGCATGTCACAATTTTTTGCATAAAAATGGGTAGGTTCAGTGCACTTTTATTTGAAAAGTTGGTACTGTTTCTAAGATTTTAACAGCCCCAGGGATGTATGAATTCACTGACTTAAGCAATGATGTCTGTCTGGATCTACTGTATACATGGATTGACTCACTTGCTATATGCCCTTTGGGTATGAGGGTTTGGATCTATATGGCTGTACTGTGATCTTGGCATGAGCCCAAATGTGTGAATGAGGTAGCTCACTTTATGTTGCTGCAAAAAATGCAACTTAGGAAGTAAAACTATGCCTTCTTGCAGTCCTCTTTTTGTAGGCACCACACCTTGTATCGACTTACCCCAGTAGAAAGGATCTCTTTCGGCTCATGTACTTTTTATCCTGCATAACTCTCTGATAGCTTGAAAAACCTTCTAAATTTCAGTATGGATCTTGCAAAGCTTACTCAAAATAGAAGCTCATCAACAAAGGCTTGCTTTTGAATGTTTCTGAAAGCAAATGCTGTCTGTTATTTACCTAGGAAACGTTATTGTGAAACCCTCATCAACAAACTCTTCCCGAATAGCTTGTGCTACTCTGTCCTGAAGCCTGGTGCTGGAAAGTGCACAATGCCCTCAGGTCCCTCTGGGATCAGGGCAATCCTGCTGCCTTCGATGTGTACTGTGTTAGCATCTCACAGGATGTCGTCTTCAGGCTCCAGTTCACAAACACATGTGCTTAACTTAAGCATGTGAGTAGTCTCACTAATGTTGAAGTGCTTAAAGTTAACCATGTATATAATTGCTTGCAGGACTAGTTCTTTAATTAGCTACACTTATCCTTTAATCCTCCCTGTTTTTTAACCTCTGTACTGTTTCATGCCACGATTTCTTTAATCAGATAATGAACATTAGGGAAGTTGTTATTTACTACTTCTGTGTCAAAACTTGAACTAAAAAAAGATGGACCATGTGTAGAGACTTATTAATAAACATGGTAAAAATGAAATACAACAGCATAAAAATGTTTGCTACTTTTGAAGAACATCTTAATTTTCCTTTTGTTAAATAAATGACATTTCACACTTCCTGAAGCTATGCATGGATTTCTTGATGAGATTTTTCTCTAAATTAAAAAAATGCACATTCTTTGTATGATAAACTTCCATATTTACGTAAAGTTCTATTACGTTGCCAAAGCAGCAAATCAAAACTGAAATACAGCAGTGCAAAGATACCAGAATGACCACATAGAAGCAAAACCCACTACTACCAAAAAGTCAGGAGAAAAAAAAGTTCTAGAAGCACAAAGTATCACAGGTGAAAAATCAAACCAACCAAACAAAACCACCCACAATCTTTGGAAAAAGTAGTTTTGAAGATGGCATTTTCCAATTAGTGTTCTTCATTAAAAGTGTCTGCTAGTTGCACTTAGATATGCTGGTTGTGCTGCCTGTTTTCCGCCAGTCTCTCCATATCAAGTCTAAGGCTGCCAGGAGGGCAGGAAAGCACATTTGCAGTTGCCAGTTTTCATTGCCTTTTCCATTCCCTTGACCTATAGTTTATTCCTAATCTTTTAATTTTCTCTTTTTCTTAGTTCAGCATATTAGCATTCCTCCAAATTTTTAATTATTCTCCCTGGTAATTCCTTGGAGCCTTATGCTTGGGCTTTCTTTCTCCACTAGCTTTATGTTTAAGTAGCAGGCACCTATACTTAGTTTCCTTTACCTCATCTGTGTGCTGCAAGCTGTCCCACTGGAGAGATGCTTTGCAGTTTGACAACACTGGGAATCTATTCTTTCTCAGATGATTTCCCTGTCAGGTTCACTGCTACTGAAAACAGGACTACTAACAACATACATTTTGAATCTAGCCATGAAAATCACTTCGTGATAATCTTTACCAAATGCTGCATTACATGGTACTACATTTGCTACTGTGCTGAGAATTCTTCTGTTTGTAAATCTGCTTCTATGACCATATTATTTTGATCACTTCATTTCATGCCTAATACTGAAAAAGGAATAAAGTGTCACAACAAAGCACTTACAAAAACAGGATGCTAGCCTATGCAATTTTGTTACAGTAGTGCTCACTTACTATACTGAATAAGCTTGGAGTCCAATATGATTCCTTCATAATGTACACTGAACTGTATCGCTTTCTTCCTCAAGCCAGTTTACCATTGAGCTAGATGCACCCTACCCATCTTTTCATTACTATGATCAATCTTCTCTCTGCTGATCAGAATTTAATCCTATTAAATTGCTGGGCTTGCAGTAAATGTGTATCATAAATGTGCATGCTTGCCACAGCAGATTACAGTAACTGCCTTTATTTTGGGAACATGCTTTCAAGGCTCTCCTGGGCTAATCCCTACAGCCCTGCTGTATGGCTGCAGGAAGCTGGGAGCAGCATAGTCCTTCTGCAGAGGGGAAACGGAGTGCAGGGACTTCATGGATGGCACAGCTCCCCCCAGCCTGTGCTGCAGGTGTGAGAGTTCAAGAAGTGACAGGGAGGACAGAGCAAACAGCATGGACATTTTGGGCCTATTTTCCACCTTATACAGGTGCACATGGCTAGGCTGGCAGCTGCGAGAAGTCAACATCTGTGATATTTGGAGGCCCCTATACACCCTGATACAGGCCAGTTTTCTCAGTTTTATTGAGAGTTTTGATTATTTGCCTTAGAATAGTTATAGCGTGATAACGGTCTTGACTAGGGGAAAAATATTCCAGGTAATTTCTTAATTTGTAGCTGCCAATGTTTCAGCTAGTTTGAGTCACTAGAGGGTGCAGATTAGCCTCTTCTGTCTCAGTCTGGGCATTCGTTTTGTGACATACAGACCCAGACAGTCTCCTGATTTATGATATTAAGTGCTTCAGAGAGGAGGTGTAAATTAGTCATTCTAAGTCTGTTTGCATGTGTCCAGTTTTCCTCTTACAAGGACAGTTTTCCTTTCACAGGCACAAATTACCAGGGTGCTATGTTATGTAAAGTGAGTTTTTTCGTGTTTTTTCCTGCCATATAAAATGAAAGATTTTGTCAACGTATCTATTAGGCAGAATAGCAACATGAAAAGTTATATATGGCTTATTTAGTCTTTTAATAGTCTGAAAGTAGCACATTCAACCTATGTTGTTTATTTTAAAAATGAAGAACACATCCCAAAGAGATTTTTAGCCTGTAATTGAGCTTTTTTTTTTTTTTTTCCCCATAAAAGATGTACATTTTTCAGTGGATTCTTATTCCTTTTTCTGTGTGGCTCACCAAACTGTTTACCCCATTTTGCTGCTTTTGATAACAGGGCTTTATAATTTAATAGTCTCTAAACTTTTCCAGATTAACAAAATGGCAAAGACATTAATAGATTATATTTGAATTAAAGTACTCATAATGTCTACATTTGGGTACATAAATACCTATGACTTAAAGGGTATCTTTTAAGCTATAAATACACAGTTGCTAATGGGTTGGGGTTTTTCCTCCACATTTCATGTAAAAACATGACTGTTATGTCTGAATCTGTTTTTTGGTTTATGTGGCAATAGTTTTGGATCACATTTTCATCTAGCTGTTGTAATGAACAACTTGGATTTACAAATATTCTTGCCAGGGAGCTAGTGGTTTGCAAAATAATAAGGATGAGAAAACCTTCCCTGTTCTCTATGCAGGCTAGACTCTTAATGAAAGATAATGGTGATGAGCTGTAAAACAGAATGGTCCAGCAGTGTTCTCCTGAAACATAATCATCTAATCATCCCAGGAGCTGCACATGGCAGCCACCTGAAACACCTTGCTGAATAATAGAATCTGCCTAGAGCTTAATTACCAAAAAGTTATGCATTTAAGACTACTTAAGAAAGTTAAGATCAGTCAATCAAGACTGTACCACCAAGTTCGCCTGGTAATTAGTGGTTCTATTGGCAATCTAAGCTATTGCAACAAAGAAGCAGACTGTTTCTTTGCAGATGTGATTTTTGTATAGCTAGGTCCACTTGCTGGACAACAGGTAGATCAATAAATATTTAGATTAAAATCTTTCACTCTACCCACTCTCCTCATTTATCAAATAGTGATAAGTTATGGTGTAAAGTTAATTCTGGACAGTACTCAAATCTACCATACTGCACAAGAGTCAAAACGTCATAAAACATTATTAGTAACATGAAAAATAATCCCACATATAGGCTATCCAGCTGCCAGATGTACATATAACAGCATAATTGTGTCAGTGTAGAGAGTGTCTGGATGCCAATTTGTCTGTTGTTATTTTTATGTCTTTAGTCTCCACTATGGACCACAATGTCTGTTCCATAGCAGAACTGGACTGGCAACTAAGAAAGCTGAAACAGGTCTGACAACCTGTTAGCAAATGGGGCTGCAGATCATTAAAGCCACTGACTCTTAGTCACTGTCTGTCAGAAACAGTGAGGTCTGAGTAGGGAAATAGTGTACAGTAAAGATGGAAGAATTAAAATAAATGCATAGTATTTTTCTACTGTGAAAAAATAATATCCTTACTGTGATAGGGAGCTGCTAGCACAAAAAGGATAAGTAAGAGGAGTAATATTTTCAACTTTTCCCAAAGACACCCAAAAAAGTTTTTGTCTTTCATAGAATTATTTTCAGGATCTAAATTAATAGACTTCATTATTTATGAAATTGCACCTAGTATCCAGCAGCAAACTGCTCATTTAAGAAATCCTAGTTAAAGTTTGTTCTCTACCTGACCTGTTAGATGACCTCAGATATATAACCATAAAAAATCAGTGCAGCACTAAAGAAAGGACTTCTCAGTAGTGGTTGACATGAAAGGGAGACTCAGTGTAGACTCAAGTCCTTAGTAGGTGGGAGACATCCCTGGTTCAGGGAAAAACTGGCACAAAGGTGCGTGCTCTGCAGAAGTGATACCCATGTGGGAGCTCTGCTTTTGGCCCATCGCAAGCAGCGCAAAGTGAACAAGCTCTGCTGAATCAGTGCTGTGCTCTGCACAACCACCTAAGGTGTACCTTTTGGAGAGCAGTGAAGGGGAAAGGGGCATGGGGGTCGTGGTGGATGGAAGGATGACCATGAGCCACCAGTGTGCTATTGTGGCCAGGAGGGCCAATAGGATTCTGGGGTGTATTAGAAGGGATGTAGTTAGGGGGTCGAGAGAGGTTCTTCTCCCCCTTTACTCTACCCTGGTAAGGACACATCTGGAATATTGTGTCCAGTTCTGGGCCCCTCCATTTCAGAAGGATAGGGAACTGCTTGGAAGAGTCCAGCACAGAGCCACCAAGATGATGAAGGGGCTGGAACATCTTCCTTCTGAGGAAAGGCTGAGGGAGCTGTGTCTCTTTAGCTTGGATAAGAGAAGGCTAAGGGGTGTCCTCATCTGTGCTTTTAAATATATGAAGGGTGAGTGTCAGGAGGACGGGGTCAGGCTGTTCTCAGTGAAGCCCAGTGACAAGGCAAGGGGCAATGGCTGTAAGCTGAAGCATAGAAGTTTCCATGTGAATATAAGAAAAGATTTTTCCCAGTGAGGGTGCCAGGGCACTGGAACAGATTTCTCAGAGAAGTTGTGGAGTCTCCTTCTATGGAGGCATTCAAAACTAGTGTGGACACGTTTCTGTGTGACCTGGTCTAGGGAATCCTGCTGTGGCAGGGGGGTTGCACTAGATGATCTTTCAAGGTCCCTTCCAACACCTAACATTCTGTGATTCTGTGAAAGAAACACTGTGAAGTGGCTCTGAATGGAGTCTGATGAGCTCAGTAGGACTTTCCAAATGCAACCATGGCAAAGGCAGCACTAGTAAGAGGCTGAATCAAATAACTAGTAAAACATTATTAAATTTTTCAGACAGTTCCCATCTCACAAAACGAGGAACCCCCTACTCTACAGTGGCAGACAGGATTGTGACTGGCCTCAATTGTCTGCTGAGAGCTGGAAGAATGTAAAACACACTGACAGCAAAATGGTGACAATCCAGTGGCAAGATATCATGGGAGCTACAATAGTAGCCTTTAAGTAGATATATTTCAGGGGAGAGGCTGTCCTGCAGCTCCTGTTCCTGAGCTGGAGCCACAAGATTTGGCAATTTGGTGTGTTGTGGAACACCAAAATATATCTGCTATATTTCCCTCTCTGGCATATCTGAGTATTGAACTCTCAGTGAGGGGAAAACAGGATGAAAGCTTGCTTATCAGAAATCCTTAAGACATAACTACGCTTCCTTTAGTGTTGGAAGGCTGAGATTCTGGTTGAAAGCTCATCTACTGCAGGCTTCCTTCTTGCATCTTTTGTTTATAACTCAACTAATGTTAGGTTTAAGAGCAGGACTCAATGATCCTATTGGGTCCCCTCCAGCTCAGACAATAAAATGATACTATGACTGATACAGTAAAGATTATTAACATGAGAACGCTGTATTTAAAATTATGGTGGAAACTTAAACATATTTAAATCCCTATGTGAACATGTCCTCATAGTCAATATTTGAAAGTGGAGCACAATTAGAGGAAGGAAGAAATAATACTCTATATTTTTCGTTAGCTGTGGAATTCTGCAAAGAGCAATTGAGCAATTGCAATAGAATTGATTCTGAGTCAAACAGAGCGTAAGAGAGGGGCAATTAAATCAAATCTTAGTTCCAGTTCAGTAGTCCATACCAAGGAAAAAACAAGCCAAAACAAAAAAAACCCCCCAACATCATGTACAAATATAATATCATCAGATAAAAAGACTTCAATCAGAATTCCTATTTCAAGATAGATGTTAAAATCACATTCTTTCACTCATAAGTTAGGGACATACACTACAGTATCATGCTATTTTTTAATCTATTCATATATATTTATCTAAAAATTAAATATAACGCACTTCTTCCAAAGATTCTTTTATAAGCAACGACAGTTAATTTCCTAAAGGAATACTTTTTTTGGTCTTGCCAATATTACTTGCTATGGTGTAAAAGAAAAAAAAAAAGTCACTGCATTTGTCTCTCTTTTGTTCTTTAGTCTTTCATTTTTTTCTTGTATTGCTCTTCCCATTTTCTGAACATAAATGTGTAGATCAGTGAAGACATCCTTGACCCTCCACTGATCATTAGCATTTTGAGACAGATTCAAGTCAATGACCTACAGATTAGAAGTGCTGTAGCCTGTTACCAGTCTACCAGGATAGTTTGCCCTAGTGTTAAATATCATTAAGGAATGAAGCCCTCTAGTTTGTGAACTTCTACATTTATTGTTTAAAAAGGAAATAATCTTAAAACAATTAATGCCAGTTTATGTTCTTACCTGTGGGCTTCTGTTTGCTCTAGCTATAAATATAACAAGATTCACTCTTTTCTATCTTTCATGGTTCAATCCCTGTAATTGTTATTCATGGTCAAGATACCTGTGAATACATTGCCTTGTTTGCTGTTTGATAGTTCATACAACAATGGAAGGTATCTGCCAGGTAGCACCTGTCCTTTTAATAACTGAATATATTAAATAAATAAAATGGAGTATGTACCCACTGCCTTGTTTTTGTTAAACTCACTCATTCTTCTCATACATATTTCATGATGAAAGCTGTAGGTTAACAGATGCTGATTTGTCATCACCAAGGAAAGGGAAGCTACAAGAAGGGAAAACATTGTTTTTCTAACTTACTATTTCCCTACAACTTCAAGACATTGTCACTATGAGTGTAAGAGTTGCTTAAGTTAGCCAAGATGCATGCATAATCAGAGAAGCACAGACTCACAGAATGATAGGAGTTGGAAGGGACCTTGAAAGATCATCTAGTCCAACCGTCCTGCCACAGCAGGATTCCCTAGACCAGGTCACACAGAAGAGCGTCCAGACGGGTTTTGAATATCTCCAGAGAAGGAGAGTTCACAGCCTCTCTGGGCAGTCTGTTCCAGCACTCTGGCACCCTCACTGTGATGGAACGTGATGGAACACTGACAAGAGTGCGCTGTCAGCAAGTTTGCTGATGACACTAAACTGGGTGGAGTGGCTGACACACCGGAGGGCTGTGCTGCCATTCAGCATGACTTAGACAGGCTGGACAATTGGGCAGGGAGAAATTTAATGAGGTTCAACTGCCCAGAGAGGTTGTGGAGTCTCATTCTATGGAGACATTCAAAACTTGTCTGGATTTGCCTCTGTGTGACCTGGTCTAGGGAATCCTGCTGTGGCAGGTGGGTTGGACTAGATGATCTTTCAAGGTCCCTTTCAACTCCTAACATTCCGTGATTCTGTGATTCTGGTGTGCTTGGTAGGGCAGGGAGGGGTTTGCTGATGACAATCTCCCTTGCATACAGCCTCTTCTAACCTGAGGGTTTTCAGAGCACATCCACAGGTTCAGCAGAAGCATTACTCCATTACTACACTGTGATGTGGATGATTTCAGTGTCATAAATGGGTTCAGAGGGTCAAAATTCTAGCATGGCCTTGTCATCCTATGATATGAGGTGGTTAAACGAGGTCTGACGTTCTGAGTAAAGAGATACCAGTCTGCCAACTTTCATGGCAAACCACTACTGTTAAGGATAATTTTAGCCTATTATGTAAGATCATGCTAGGTTTTTTTCAGATAATGTTGAAGATAACAGCTCTTCTGCAGATATGTTAAAATGAAAGGCCCACAAATAGAGAGGAGTAAAACAGAACTGACAGAAGTGGCAGCTTGTGTCTTTCAGACCCTGAGACCATTTCTGGCTTGCAGACCATAGGCCAGAGGAGGAAGGCACTTTCCATTGCCTTATTCATCCCTCTGGATGCAACAAACAACTTAAAAACCAAAGTTGGTGTTTTTTGATGACAGGTTCACAACGTCATGGGCAAGGGTCACAGGTAACAGTAAAAGGGGTGATATTGTTTAGTTTCCTTTGATATGTATCTCTTCACTTCAGTGAAGCCCTGGTGGCACTGACAAGTCCAGGAGGCGGCTGGATAAAACAATCATGGTGATAAAAAGAAGTTCATTTTACTGTGTCTGCACTTTTAGCACTGATATCAAATTATATAGTCCCCATGGTGATGGCTAAGTAACTACCTGAAAAAATCTCACCTTTTTGTTGACAAATTTCTAACATACCATTTTTAGTCTCTAGGCTTTGCTACTTTTCAAGGGTTTTGTTCTGTCTAGCTGTTTATGTAACCTGCACAGAGATTCTTAGCTCCTGCTTGAAGACTTAGAGACAATTGCTTTGAGGAGTCTTGAGAAACCTTGTGCTTTCTGTTCCGGATCTCCTAATGAGCCTGCAGAGGTTTATCTTGTCTCTGAGTCGGGCCCTGAAACATCTTCATTTTTACTTGTGATTCTTAGTGATCAGCAAAATACACTAATAAATTGCCATGTTAAAAACTAAAGACTAGGGACTTCGGACACATTAGGAAGGATTCAGGAAGAAGCAAAGCATCCAGGTGCAAACACATCCTCTCCTCCAGAACCTGACCCTTTAAACACGTAAACTCAGACCGCCTGGAATTTTGCCTGTCTCCTAAATCACTACAGCGTGAGTGGACATGAACCTAAGTATACCTCAGCTAAATGGGACCTGGAAGTTAGGCAGAGGTATGCCATCAGAGCTCCAAGGCTGCCTCATGGGTCTACTCAGATTGTGCTGGTGCAGTGGGAGAGCAGGGTTCCTGAATGCATGGCAGTTATACTGACAGTTAGAGAGGGAGGGGAGGTATTGCTGGTGCTCTTGCTTCCCTCTTTCACAGAAAATTCGTGGTCATCCAGGAAATTTCTGTTCAGCACCCTCTCTATCTAGTTATACCTCTGGAAGAGTGTTTTCAGCACTGGCCTCCCTCTGGAGAGAGAACAAAGATTCTTTTCTTATCCTGTGGAGCTGCTTTTGAGCTAGTCAACACCAAAACTAATGGAACAAAGAAAAAAAAGAGGAAAAAAATTAAAAAAAGAAAATAAAAGAAAGAAGAGATTGTCTTTGGATCTCAGAGAGGGACTGTGAGGGAAAACCAGGTAATATTCTGTTACATCTTATTTCCCTAGGGTATTGCTCTGAGTGTCATTGTGGATGAACTATATTTAAAGACTATTTTATCTAAGACATGCCCGTAATCTTTAAAGTAGAGACCAAACCTCTGTGCTCCTTCTCGAACTGCTGTACAAGGGCCCTACATCCAGCAGGAAAGGGACTTACACTGCTTCTTGCTTAACTTATATGGTCACATGCCTTCTCACTCTCTCACTCAACTAATGTGCTTTCTGGGCTGCTTTAAGGCCCACACAGAATTCCTTGGTGATGCAAAGATGAATCCTGCAAAATCTCTGCAGAGGTATTGCCAGCAACATGCCCATGACTCTGGATTTGCACCATGCAGCATCATTAGCACTTAGACTAAAAGTTGCTTAGGCTAAAGACCCTGCCAGTGACTAATTTTGTCAATTAGTGTGGGCAGCTATTGGATTTGACTGAATCATAATGCAGTATCAGACTGCCATGTAGCATCACCAGCCTGCCATGTCAGGCAAAACATTGTGTATCATGAAATAAATTAACTAGAAGTGAAAGAAGACCGTGGCATATTTAAGGAAAACAATGTAAAAAGAGAGTGAGGTAAAAAACCAACCAAAAAAACCCCAACAAAACCCAAAGAAACAAAAAAGAAACCCCCAAAAGATTGATTGCCCAAGAATGCACATATTATAAAGCTGTCATTTACAGGAATGAATAAAAAATAAACTGCCTTACTACTACTGACATAGTCTAATAACCTGCATTGCTTGATGTAGAATCTGCACAGAGCTAATGACTTCAAGTCTTGCTGACCTTGTATGGCTCAGTTCCCAGAGTCCTACTGAGCATATGGGGAAAATAAACAGGTTTTGTACAAACACAAACGTTTGCTTGAGCTAAGCCCAGGACCAATACAGTCTAACCATCATCTTGGGAGTGGAAGTTTTGTTGCCAACTGAAAATTTAATCTGGAAGCTGAGAGTCAGAAAGAGATAGAGTTGTTTCCTCAGACAGTCCTTCTCTGCTATGAAAATCAAATCCCTGGTAAAAGGAGCAGATTGTAAAAAATTGTACTATGATGATATATAAATACCTCCTAAAAAAAAGATTTATTATTTTAGTCTAGTCCTGAAGGGAATCTGCAGAACTGCAGGACCACTGGCACTGATGTAGGGACTGCAGACAGCACAAGTCAGGCTCTAAATAATGGATCAAAAAGAGGAGCCTCAAAAGCTACTTTTTATTGCTCTGTGGGGAACAGAGCAGACTATTGTAAAATACTGCAGGTTGTGAAGCTCCAGTAGCATTCTGCAGTTTAAAGCAAAAAAAGCCTCAAAGAAGATGACGAAAACTCAGTGGCAGTGTGCTGGGTAGAGCTACATCTCTGGACAGTAGGAAAGAGTGGTAAACAGGGCAGGGATGGTGGGAAATCCCAGAGATGGTCACATACCAACCTTACACTGTATTCAGCACCCTGCCTCTCAGCCCTGTACAATACAATGTAAACCTGCATTGCCTGAGTGATTCAGCTGGTCCCTTCCAATCCTGCATTCTTAAATTAATAAAAAATAAAGGTGTTTATATGATCTGGTTAAGCAAAAGCAATCAGGGGATGATGATATTCAGGTATATTCAGCTGTTTGCTGATATGATGTTTTAGCTGAGTATGGCTTAGAGAATCCTGCTCTGGCAGGCGGGTTGGACTAGATGATCTTTTGAGGTCCCTTCCAACTCCTAACATAGTGTGATACTGTGATACTGTGATCATACTGTCTCTGTTCCTTGTGTCAAAAGTGGAGGCATCATCAGCATAAAGCAGTATTTGTTAATTTCATTTGTATTGCAAGATGCAAGACAGTCATGTCCTCAATTAAGGCTCTACAGCATGCTTATTTATGTCTCTGGGATCTATTCCCAATTGACTTTTGGCTGGAAAAAAAGCAAAAAAAGTAGAAACCCAATTATGATCAGATATAAATTAAATAAAAATTAAACAGAAATAAATATCAGATTAAATATAAATTCAAATACAGTGAAGAACAGTAGTTTATTTTTACCTGAAACTTAAACAGCCCAATAGCAGCAAATGCTTGGCAATCTTCAAGCAAACCAAGGCCCTGCTTGCCAGACTCAAATTTCTGGTGACCAGCTCTTTGCAGCTATATTCAAGATTCAGTAAGAAAACAGATGGTACACTGGGGCTTTGCTTCATGAAGAATAATAGATGAGTAGCTAGAGCCTTTCAATCTTAGAATGGCACACAAGGTGATCAGAATCCTAATCACAACCACACTGTGATAAAAGGCTCTGGATGAAGAATGAATAAGGGTGGTTTGGTCAGTTTTATCAATAAAAGTAATAGGAAGATATATTTCTTACAATTCTTTCAGCAGAAGAAGACTCACAGGAGTGATACATACTGCTTATAAAGCAGTGTGAAGTGGGATAAATCACACTGTCCATTTAATGGTTGTGCATTTGTTGCCTCTGTATTATCAACAAGATAATCCCTTGAATTCTGGCAAAATGGATAAAAATACATAAAATGTATACAGACCAAAATTCTCCTTCTGACATCTTTTGTCCCCTTACTATAAAGGCTGACACAGATTAGAAAATAAATTATTTGCATTATGTTGCACTGTTCTGTTATTATGATGCATTATAGACTAATACAGGACTCTGTCATCTAGAAACATTTAAGTAAGATTTCTATATTTGAAAAACAATTGAATGTCAAGGAGGTAATAACAAGTGAAATAACATCAATATAACTGGAATATTAGGACAGCCTAAAAGTAATAATATTGCAGCCTAAGGTATTAGAAGGAAATAGCTTAAATTATTCAGCAAGTGATCTGATGTCATGTGGTCAATGCACTATATATTTCACATATCCTAATTAGAATTAATGTAATAATAAAGATTGATTATTGAGTAATAAAAATTGGCCAAACAAATTACTGTAAATATAAGTCAAATCTGCTGGAACAGCATATCCCTCTCCCTCTCGTTTGCAGAACATACCTTGACACAAACCAGAGCTGAACAAGTAATTCTTCACAATTATTTTTTGACTTCTTTGTGCATCTTGGAAATATACAACAATATACAATACATTATAGAATACAAGAACAAGTCACTTAAAAATTTGTGCACACTGTTTTCTCAGTGTTATTATCCAAAATATGATAATAATAGAAAAAAATTTTCATTGGTCTTATCTATATGATACTGCTCTGCAGTAACCTATCCTGGTTATAAAGAAATGTGAAAAACTATCTAGGGAAGTTACTCTTTTTGGTTTGTTTTTGTTTGTTTGGGGTTTTTTTGTTCATTTTTTTGTATTGCAGCATCAAATTCATTTGGTAAAAGCAAACTCATTTATGGACTTCTAGTTTATTTTACTGAAAGTAAATATTGATTAATGCTACAGAAATTTTAATACTGAACTGAGTACCTTCAGAAATAACAATTCAATGGGTGTGACAAACTGCAAGGCCTTACAGCTTTCATAAAATGTCATTCCTGCCTTCTTGTCTCTCAGATGATGTCAACTGATACAAAGTTGTGCCACAATACAGTTAGTTGCAGAGAATCTGTCCTAATAGCTTCCTTCTAATAAATTGTAAGAATGCATTTTCATAGAATCGTAGAATCATTAAGATTGGAAAAGACCTCCAAGATCATCAAGTCCAGCCATCAAGCCAACACCACCATGCTCACTAAAAGATCTTGTGAAGTGTCATATCTACATGTTTTTTTGAACACCTCCAGGGATTGTAACTCCACCACTTCCCTGGGGAGTCTGTTCCAATTCTTAGTCATTCTTTCCTAATATCCAAACTGAATGTCCCTTAGTGTAAACTGAGGTAATTTCCTCTTGTTCTTTGGACATGCTGCAGCACCTCAATGTCTTTCCTGTAGTGAGGAGCCCAAAACTGAACACAGTATTCAAGGTGAGTAGCCATAGGACAAGCACAATTTCCCTTTCATGAATCCATGCTTACTTATGATAATCTTTTCCTCCATGTGCTTAGAGATGACCTCTAGAATGAGCTGTTCCATCACCTTTCCAGGGGAGGGGAGGCTGTCTGGCCTGTCATTTCTGGGATCCTCCCTCTTGCCCTATTTGAAAACTAAGCTGGTGTTGACTTTCTTTTAGTCCTTAGGCACCTCTCCTGCTCTCTGTAACCTTTCAAAAATGATGGAAAGTGGCTTAGCAATAACATCAGCCAGCTTCCTTAGCATTCCTGGGTGCACTCCACTAGGGCCCCTGATTTGTGGGTGTCCAGCTTGGCTAGATGAACACTAATCCAACCCCCTTGACAAAGGCAGAGTCTTCCTGTCTCCAGACCTTTTCTTTTGCCTCCGGGGACAGGGATTCCTGAGGGCAGAACTTAGCAATAAAGACCGAAGTAAAGAAGGCAGTCAGTAACTCGGCCTTCCCTTCACCTTCCATCACAAGGGTACTCATCTCATTCAGCTGTGAGACTGCATTTTCTCTAGCTGTCTTTTTCCTACTGAAGCACTTGAAGAAGCCCTTACTACTGTCCTTCACATCCTTTGGCAGATTTAATTCCAAGAAGGCCTTAACTTTCCTCATTACATCCTATATACTGTGGCAAAGTTGCTGTATTTCTCCCAAGTAGCCAGTCTCCTTGTCCACCTCAAACTAGTGCTCAGCCACAGAACTGACCATTGCTGCTGCATTCTTCACTGACTAAGCCAAAAGTTTTTGGTTTTGTTTTTTTTAAAAAAGGAAAAATATTTCATTAATATTTGGCATTAGATCAAAAACCAAAATGACCAAAGGAATATCTATTTTGTTGAAAAGGAGTGCTAAATCACACAGAATCACAGAATCACAGAATATTAGGAGTTGGAAGGGACCTCGAAAGATCATCTAGTCCAACCCCCCTGCCGCAGCAGGATTCCCTAGACCAGGTCACACAGAAGCACATCCACACTGGTTTTGAATACCTCCATAGAAGGAGACTCCACACCCTCTCCGGGCAGTCTGTGCCAGTGCTCTGGCACCTGAACTGGAAAAAAATTTCTATGTGTATTCACATGGAACCTCCTATGCTTCAGCTTACAACCATTGCCTCTTGTCCTGTCACTGGGCTTCACTGAGAACAGCCTGACCCCATCCTCCTGACACACACCCTTCATATATTTAAAAGCATAGATGAGGACACCCCTTAGCCTTCTCTTATCCAAGCTAAAGAGACACAGCTCCCTCAGCCTTTCCTCAGAAGGAAGATGTTCCAGCCCCTTCATCATCTTGGTGGCTCTGCGCTGGACTCTTCCAAGCAGTTCCCTATCCTTCTGAAACGGAGGGGCCCAGAACTGGACACAATATTCCAGATGTGGCCTTACCACGGTAGAGTAAAGAGGAAGAAGAACCTCTCTCGACCTACTAACCACACCCCTTCTAATACCCCCCAGAATCCCATTGGCCCTCCTGGCCACAATATCACACTGGTGGCTCATGGTCATCCTTCCAACCACCAGGACCCCCAGATCCCTTTCCCCTTCACTGCTCTCCAACAGCTCAGTCCCCAATCTGTACTCATACATGGGGTTGGTCTTTCCCAAGTACAAGACTTGACACTTGGCCTTATTGAATCTCATTCAATTTCTCCCTGCCCAACTCTCCAGCCTGTCTAAGTCTTGCTGAATGGCATTTTGTTCATAATAAATCGACATTTTGGTTAGCTATTGCTGTCTAGCTACAGGAGGGTAGATTTAGGTTGGATATTAGGAAGAAGTTCTTCACTATGAGGGTGGTTAGACAGTGGAACAGGTTGCCCAGACAGGTTGTGGAAGCCTCATCCCTGGAAGCTTTTAAGGCAAGGCTTGATGGGGCCCTGGGTAACCTGATCTAGTGGATGGTGTCCCTGCCAGGCAGGCTCCAGGATTGGAGCTAGATGATCTTTGAGGTCCCTTCCAACTCTGACGATTGTATGATTCTATGTCTAGTCACATTATATGTTGCTCTGATAAGCACAAGTAAGAAATATTTGATGAGAAGGGAATCCATTCAAGCTTTTCAAATAAAGCTTACCTCCAAAGTTACAGTAAATTAGTACACTCAGAAGTCATTGGTAAAGGTGACAATCTTGAAAGACACTACCTGTTGTTTCTAAATGTTCAGGTAACAAATAAAGAAATACAAGACCACTGGTTGATGCCCTAGATACTTTACAATTCATGACCACTTAGTAAAGAACTTAACCGAGATATAGTGCTTTTGAGACACTTGTTCAAACACACGTTGCTTTTAGGAAACCTCTCTTCTCTCTGTCTCTTGGCATACTGTGCAGTTTTATCCTCCATCAGATTTATATACAGTATAGTCCTAGATTTTGAGATAAAATAACAGACGGCTAAAAGAGACTCCAGATGAAATATTCATGAACTGTCATAACATTCATTACCATTTTATGATTCTCTTTACTTGGTCGAACAACAACGCTTTCTAGCACTCTATTAAATCGGCTAGCAAACTTTATAAATCACCAGCTAAACTACATGAATCTGTCACTTCTTAATGTACTGTCTGGGCTCCAAAAATACTGGAGCACATGGCAAAGTCATACTACTTATATGACTCTATTTGCTGTCATTCTTCAACATTGATTTTTCTGGGTAAACGCTTACTGTATTAGGAATTTAACATCTTTTTATGATTGACTTTGAGTTTAGCAGATAGATAAGCCAAAGAAACAGGTAAAATTTAGCAGATGTTTATTTTTGCAACACTAGAAAAAAAATATAAATGTGCATGGACTCACCAACTAAAATAAAATTTGTTTTTGCTGAGCTATAGTAAATGAAATGGGGACATTCAGATTCAGCTAAAGCTTGACAAGGCTGCTGATGTTGGAGTGAAAGCTAACTCAGGCTGCTGGAAGATGATGTTAAATCCTAGTGAAGGAAAGTGGAAGTGACTGCAATTGCTGAGGACACAGATGACCTAAAGAAGAATCATATCTGTCTATTTCCATTAACATTGTCACCTCTCATTTCAGGGCCTTCTGGGCAAAGATCTTCCCAGCTGTCTGTAGAACCCTGTTTCCACTTATGTCTGCAGGCTAACAATAGCTCTTATACAAACTTTTATCAATAACTTGCTGCCCAGGATCAACATGGTTCCTTTATCTCTTGTATTTGTTGGAGTCAACACCGCACACCTCATTGTCTTCCTTATTTCTTCCCAGGTAACATTAGGATTTGCTTAGCCTGGCTCTCCATGTTGACTTAAAACATAGTTCTTAGTCACGAGAAATTTTAAGCAGTTCTCTCGTGGCTGACTTTGGCCTCATCAGCCTAGTTAAATAATGTAATGGAGAAAAAACCCTGTAAGTTATTGAATAAAGAAAAAAAATAATCTGCACCTAAACCAAAATAAAGCTATCAAATATCTCCTGAATTTATTGGCTGTAAGTGCACTTGGCATTTGCAATTTTTTCATCAGTATCTGTTTTACTGATAACATTCTACAAGGTCAGGTTTAAAATATATTTTTTGTTTTGAAACTTAAAATCTTTGTACCTGAACCTTAGGCTTCTTTTTTACTATGCACTAGGTCTTACTGGTTTGTGTGGCTTCTGCCCCTGAAGCTATAGAAGCCTAAACATATTTCAAAGCTAATTCCTTTCCTCTAAGGAGCTAGTAAATAGTCTAGAAATGAGATTATTAAGGCTAGATTATTACAAGGTTAGCCTTTTGGTGCCAGTCATCTATTCACGTGCTTGAAGTTAAGCACTAGTTTAAGTGCCTTGCCAAGTTTGAGTAACAAAGGCAGATTCAGGGCTCCTGACAGCAGCAGGATGTATTTACAAAAGCAAAATAACCTTTGGATTAGGCTAAGAATATTTATAACCATTACAATAAGATTTAACATGTCTATATCTTTCTGTATCCATTTAAAAATGTAAGCCAAAGGCAGAAAATTTCAGAACAGATTGTAAAATTTTGGTAGATTTTAATGTGTAAGAGCTTTTAATTATTAGTAGAGACATATTGTGCTAAGTGATATAAAGTATAATTTTAAATTTCAAGTTCAGAAAAGAAAAAGGACAACAAAGAAAGTATTTATTTTGGACATACTTCCATACTACATTTTTTTGTTAAAAAAGGTGAAATTATAACTTTTCATTAGTACTCCAAGTTTTGTGCTCCTTTCTTGTCAGTGACATGTAGCAGAGCAGTGATTTGGCCTTAGAGCTGATTCTGAAAAATCCGAAAGAAACTTCAGACCTTTTTTAATAATAAAAAAAGCTAAGTCCAGGCTGGCTTCATTGAGAGCAATGGCAATATTCTCTTTAGCTAATAGGTGCATATTTTATATTTAGTGATTAAATGCTATGAAAAAAAAGTTCTAACATCTTTCTTATTGGTTTAGAAACCCTTCTTTGTAGAGCATATTTCCAAAAGATTAGTGTACAAGGGTGAAAGATATTTCTCTGGATCAGGTCTGAACTTCTTTTGAAAAAGTCTGTAGTTTACACTAAAGATGTGGTGAGATTCTGTGATGTGTCTACTGCCAACTGAACTCCAGATTTTGCCTTTGTAACTTGGGAGGAACATTTGTTTTGCAGATACCTTTCCAGACATGATTTATTATACCTTATGGCAACAGAATTGAATGTTGTTGAAGTTAGGAGAGCCATGTGGCAAAACCACTAAACTTACAAAGCATCATGGAAGTGAAGGAAAAGCATGGAAAGGTGGGGGATTTTTGTTTGTTTGTTTGTGGGGTTTTTGTTGTTGTTTTTTTTTTCCATGGCAAAGGCATGGAAATGATTGTAATATTTCCATTGGAGTTTTTTTCCAGAGGAGATTGGTTTTGATTAATAAAACATTTTTAGAGAGGATAATTTTTTCCCTCAAAAGATACAGGTTATGAAATTTTTATTTTTAAAAAGTGTACCTAAAAAACTTCTTATTTCATGAAACCTATCTTGCTTGCTCCTACATCTACTGTGTTGCACTGACTTCAAACTCACTAGCTAATGACACAATTAGCGTTCTCTGCAGGTATTTGACAGAAGACAGCAATTTTGTTGCACTTTATATGTAAGGGTGTATAAAACCCAACATGAGAATTAATGTCTGAAGTTTATTGTTTTAACTGAACTTGAAGTCCACTGCTTTTCAGTTCAAGATATTTTGTGTGAACATTCTAATTTATTATTGAAGTTATGGTGTGACAGCTTTATAAACTGTCAAACATTCCAGTGGAAATAATTCATTAGAGGTCAAAAGTTGTTTTGGTGTAAATTGTCACATTCCATTGGCTACAGCTGAAACTTAATGCAATGATATCCATATTCTCAGATGCAGAATATAACATGTCATAGTGATACCAAATTATCACAGAATCACAGAATGTTAGGAGTTGGAAGGGACCTCAAAAGATCATCTAGTCCAACCCCCCTGCCACAGCAGGATTCCCTAGACCAGGTCACACAGAAATTATCTTGGTTTCTAAATAACTGCTGATTTTCTTTAGGTGTTTCATTGTTTTGTAACGATTTTATTACTTTACCTGCTGAAGAGATGACCCAATTTGCTAAGAACTCACTATTTCAATTTTGGGTTGTACAAAAAACCCCAAAACCCAAAATAAAATCCCCAAACACAAAAAAAACCCCCAAACAAAACAACAGTTTGCTAATAAGAAAATAGGTTTGCTGATATGTTTCCATCAGACATAAAGGCGGCTTGGAAGTTACTTTGGTTAAGATTGCACATCTTGGTAACATTATCACACAATTTGTATTGTTAAAATGAAATTTTTATATGCTAGGTAGAAAAGGTGAGATTCGGGTGCTCAAATGTTTTTGTCTAGTGACATTTGAGATATCCTTGGGTATGAGTGACATCTATGCAGGACTGACGATGGGATGCAGTACATAGGAGAGATCCAAGTTACACTGAGGAAGCAAGCACAGGCTAGACAGGATACTTCAGCTATCTAAACGGATTGAGTGCCTGGTTTTTGTGTATCTGAATTGTTTCAGTTAAGCATGTAACATTATGTCATTAATCCTCCCAGTCATTGGGTAGCTGGACAAGCACTTTATACTGAATTATAAGAGAAGGACATATGAGGCTTGTGTTTTACTTTTGATAGCTGTATCTTGACATAGGTTAGTTATGGACCTTGTCTAGGTGCCTAATATTATAAGATAATGTCATGCATACACACTAACAACTAAAACACAGAGTGCCTTTCTTGAGTAAAATCACAGCAGAGGAAGCATACGAAAGCCCCGGGACTGCATACCATGTCTGAAGTAAACATTTTTCCTTAATCTTGTGAAGCTCTGCCTAGGGAAATTTGTCTCTCTGCTTGAACTCTTAGGAGAAAGTGAGCATTATTCCCATCTGAATTTAGTTATCTATATCTAGATAGGAAATCTAGTTAGCAAATCCCCCTGAGACCCTTTTCCTGTCAGTATAGGCAGGTGTTCTGAATTCTCTTCTGAAAGAGACAAAGTTGAGCTTTACTCAATTGCTTTCTGGAAGACTTACAGTTAGCGATGAGATCTCAAGGTCAGGTAATCTAATATCGTTCATGATGATCAAGCAACAAAAACTTCAGGGTTTGGTTTGGGGTTTTTTGTGTGTGTGTGACTACAGCAAGCATTTTCAAGTCTGCTTTGGTGCCCTAGCTACTCTATTACCCACTACATCTTTCATCTCCTGTGAGAAAAGCTGTTTTATAAAAGTGCACATTCTTTCACATGACATTAGGGAGGCTGCCTTGCATCAGACTCCCACTGCAGAAGAACAAAATATAATGGTCTACCCTCAGCTTTCAGTTATATCAGCTCAGATTTTGAGTCACCAGTGGATGTAATGAAATTATACAGCATATGTATTATGATAATTTGCCATAATTATAGTGCTTAGAGATAATCAAATGAAGAATTACGTGAAATATAGTAATATAAACAATGGGCTGTAAGTACGAAAACAATTAGATAAACTTATAGGAAAAGCTTTAAAACAAAAAACAAAAAACAACCAACCAAACAACAAAAAACCAACAATTTATTTAAGGAGTTTTGGGTTTATGGAATCCTGGCTTAAGAATACGATCAGGATTTTTTAAATAGACACTCTAGGACTCAGAAACATGACAGATATGTATTATGACTATGCCTAAATGGAAAGGTGTGAGAGAGAGAATTTTGCAAGAAGAAAAGAATGAATTCTTCCTTGACCATTGTCTAACAAAAAAATGATTTCACATAATGAAATTAATTGTAAACAAATGTGAGAGCACAAGAGAATCTCCAACATCAGGCTTTTTTTAATAAGAACTTTGATGTACATGGGCAAGATGAACAGCATAAGGCCAGCTGAACCTCATGGGACCTTTGTAGTACTCTACTTGGGCATGCTTACAGATAAGCCTCTGCAATTTATGCATACAACACTGGTTCCTAATGCTTATGTTCCTGGCTATATTTTGCCAGCGCACACTGGGATATTCTCCTGGCTCTAGGCCCATCCTCTCTGACTTCAAGCCATGATCCATTAGCCAGATTAAAGGAAACTCAGGAGAAGAAAGAAAGGAAGAAGAGAAGACCATTTAAAAAAGGGAGCTGCTGTAAATGCAGACACCCCATTCTTAATGGCTTCTTTAGGGTGGCTTTGTGACCACTTTAGCACCAGCCATGCGTACTATTAGATCTTCAGCAAGACTGAGAGTCTCACTGTTTTATCTGTTTTACTTAGCAAATCTCTCTGTTCAGACTTTCAGCACAGCAAGTGTCTATCCAAACCAGAAATGCCAGAGAACAACCTTCCTCAAATTTCCAAACTACAAGCAACAAAAATGGGAATCGGATTGCTACTAATGCTGGGCTGGCAGATGAAAGGGGTGCCATTCTTTGATCACCATATGGTTACACTACATGAATTGATACTTCTCAGGATCATTCAGGTCTGCACCAAAATTACTACATAAATAGCAATATTTTCATACATTAATCAATATTTCCATAATACTACTCAGTTAATACAGATATTTTAAACAGTTTATTAACATACTTCCAGATACCTCAGACTGGCAAATCACTACCTAACTTAGTCTTCAGCTTCCCACCTAAAAATTTTCATGAAGCGAAAACATGGCATAACACCATTCCAGTGTCGCTTCTCCAGATTAAATTATCACTAAAATTCTTGTAATTCTAAGAAAATAAAGTTGGTCTTTTATGAGACACTTGATGAGAGGGCACTCAATGAAAAACACAGTCTTTATTAGTTGCCAGTGTCTATGGAGTGGAGGAGCAGTTGTTAACAACAGCCATCCTTCCTTTGCTACTCAGCCACCTCCACTGCCAATTCAAGGCTGCACTGCCCAGGCTGCAGCTGTCTATGACCACTTAACTGTCCTCCTCTGCCATGATCATGTCCTTGTCCTTAGAATTTCCAGTGCCTATTCACTGCTTTAGCTAGCACATTTTTCCAGGTATATCTCATCCTTTTTTTTTTAATTTAAAAAAACTTTCATGAACACTTCAGTTTTTCTCCACTCTCTGGATCAAATATTTTAGTTTGTTAAAATTGTTAGAAAAAATCTTTTTAAAATTAAACTATCTGTAATAACAACGTTAATTTTAAGACATTAACTTGAACTTAGCTCTCATACTGGAAGACAACATTTTGGTTAGTGCAGCAGAACAAAGGAAACCTAGGAGTCCTTTCATATGTGAAAGGAGCTACAATTATGTATCTAAATATCATTTGGTCTGTTACCCGGATGTACAGTATTCATTTTTCTCCTCTTTCTTTCTAGATTTTCTTTATGTGTTAAATATTTAGCTGAAGGCAAGATGCATAATTTAGAAATAATATTTTCAGATGTTAAAACAAATAGTTGAGTAAGTAGGGAAACAGTTTTGCAGCACCCTTTAAATTCTTTGTTTTCTTCCCCCTTGTACAATTTAGAAGCTCTATTAATCTTAAAGAATGCTGCTATTTAATTTCCTAAAAAACCCTTGTGCAATCAGTTTAAAAATATATAAACCTCAAATGTGGATAAATTGGTGATGATAACAATTTGCAATAGCTGAGATCTAACATCTGAAAATTAAGCAGAGTGAGCTTGGACTATGTCCCTCAAGTTCTATATATCACCAATGATGCAACAGAATTTGTCATAATCTGTACAACAGCTAATATTAAGGGGACGGAAACATGACTCATTTTACTTCATGTGACTAAACTTATTAACATGGTTATTTTGGCAATTTCAAGAATTTTGGCAGTAATAAGGTTCATGTACATAACCAGCTAGAACTGATCTCCAGATATGTGCAGCGAAGGAGTTATTTGTCAGGAGGTGAGGTGAGTCCCATGAGATGTTGAATATTCTGGATTTAATTCAGCAGAGTAATTAAGCATACATTATTTCACTTTAAGCATAGGAACAAATCCTTTCTTTAAGCTATAGTTCTCAGTGCCTTGAAGAACTAAATTCTGTTTTCTTAAAATCACAAGCAATATAACCAGTGAACAAAATAACTCAAGCAGTCAGATGATGCAAGTCAAGCCATAAAGAACGAACAGCAACAAGAAAGATTACTTGTTCCATCAAGCCTGTTTCCTTTTAGCTTACAGCCTTTTTGCTTTACAGCTGTCGCCTTAAATCCCTGTTTTCTCTATCATAGATAGTTAATTCCTAAAATACAGTACACAGCAACATTAATTTCCTGAACTGCTCTCCTCCTTGAATGAGGCAGATGTGCTTCACTTCCATATTGGCTGTCAGCTACAATTATTCTGTAGCCAGACAGATTCTCACTACAATCACGGTTGTCATGCTAGTTGACTTGGCGAGAGCAGGCTGGGTCTGTGAGATGCAATATATATCCTTGCACTCTCCCCACCTTCCTAAGGATTCAAAACAAATTATCCTGTCAAAAACTGTTTAGACCAAAACTTCACACTGCAAAGCCAGTTATTTTTGTTGAGCATAGTTTCAGGGTAAATAATGACTTCAGCACTCCTTTGTTTTGAAGTTCCTAATGAAATGAATAGACTTAACTGCTACCCCTCATCAGAAGAGCCCTAGAAAGCAGAATTTACTAGGCCAGGCACAGCAACACTTTAATGCAAATAGCATCTGAACTGAAGCAAGTTTTAATTCTAGTGGCCGAGATTAAATTGATGCATCACCACTGCTCAGCAGAATACCTCTAGAAAACCTGAAAAAAGTGAATCATGTATCTCTAGTGGTATGCTGAGCTTTTCAGATCAGTAAGACAATTGCTGTTTTGCAGAACTGTTAGTGCCTTTCTTGTTCTTGCTTTCAAAACTTAATGAGACATAAAAAAAATAATATTCACACCAAAATGACAGTTTGGTTTCTAAAGCACAGAAATATCTGGCATCTGACTGCTACACTGGAATTTGGAATGCTTCAGTCCCACTGTGAATAAAGTGTCTATCTGATGTCAAATAAAGAAGAGTACAATATTAATTGGCATATTTTAGACTTTTCATAACCTAATGAATCTTCATGAGCCTGATAAAGAGGGTTTGGAGGTTTGTTTTTTTTCATAAAATGCTTTCTAGAATACATGTTGGGTATTTGTGCTTTTGCCTCTCAGTAATTGAATGATGCCCTGTGATTTTGGTTAAAAATTTAAAAGAGATGGACTATGTTAAGTTCTATTTAAAGAGTAACTGAGTTAGATATTTTCTGAAAACTACACATAGTTTTTTCATTGCTTCCAGCCTATACAAGCACAAGTTCATTCAGTTAGCTTCTGGCTATGATCCAGTCAGATGGTTAGATGCTTGAATGAACTCAGAGAAATTTTTTTACAGTGTGAAAAATTTGTGCTTAATCACTTGGGGAAAAAAGATTCCATTTTTATTCTTGGCTACAGTACTTATCTTAAATTGCTTAGTCACGTGAAAGTGTAATTTCACTGACTAGTGGATATCCCTTTGAAATTTCACTTGCAACATGCTTCAGCTCACCAGCTTTGACCGTTATGTAAGGTCATCTGCACAGCTGTTTAAATAAAAATATACATGATGATAACACACAGTATGCTCCAGTCATGCAGAAATGTGAGTGAAGAGCTTATTGATTGTAGTGTCTAACATGACCTGCTTGTAATTAGGAACCTGGATTCTTCCTCTCTTCCTCACCACCTGCCTTTCCCCTACATTCCAAAAATACCTCTGCATTCAAATAATGCTGATGTTGGATTACCGTCCCAATTTTGCAGCACAAGTATTCTTCTAATACTTAAATAATTTCAGACATTCTACTTTTGTCTAAAAGTCTGGATGGTGTTTGTGGAAGGAATTTATTAAATAGTACAGAAATAATGCTAAAAAGAGGCTTTTGAACAAGGTAAGGATATAGCAGAAATTGGCTAATATTACAATCGTAGCAGGCAGACGAAGAAAATACACAGTTGACAACACTGGCCAAACTATTGACGCCTCATTGTTTCACCTACTTGACAAAATAGCTACAGAGCATGACCTCCTCCCATCCTGCCTAATCTATTCCTGCTACATCACCACACAGCAGGGAAGTCTTAGCCCTTTGCAAGATGCTATTTTTGAACTTCAGCACCGTTACACCTAATTGACATTTCCCAGTTACCTTCTTGCTAGGCACTACCGGTCTCTTCCAGTTGATTTACAGAAAATTACAGGGCTTAAAAACATTTGAGGTTATTGCTGGAGAGTGAAACAGAGCATGCAGGCAAACTAATGGAAAAAATCAAATATTTAAATAACACATGTAAAAGATTTCAGGCATCTTACATGGCATTTAGGAAAAGAGTCAGTCATGGCACAAGGAAAGAATCCAATAATAACCAAAGCAGGCCAAGTGCAAACACTGTCATCCTGGCAAAAATTTCAAAGCAGCTATACAAATAGTGGTGAAGGAAGACAAATATGCACAATCTGAGCATGCATACTTCAGAGTAATCTTACTGAATAATGTCATAAAATATGCTCAGGAAATTCTGAATTCAGATACAGCTACATTTCACCAGTAAAAAACTGCTAAATAAAAGCTACTATACACTCCCAAACTGCCACAAACAAACTCAGGAAAAAAAAAAAAGGCATGTAATTTTGTATTTACCTGGTTCTTTATACTGGCTAAAAAAGGAACAATGCAGAATGTTGCATCATTTTCACTAGCTTTAAAATGCAGATGTGGCAGCCAAAAGCTGTGGAAACAGTAATCAGGAGGGAATAATGCTGCAGGAAGCACAAAGTAAAGTTCCAAGTTTCGGCAGATACTCAAAAATACACAATTTGCTTCCTTGCAGCTTTACGTATTGAGCATTTTGCAAGCATATTAAGGTGGTGACAAAATAGCAAAGTATTCCAAGAGAAAATGCAAGCATAAGAAATCTCAGTGAGATGTATTAGAAGTTATTTAGTGAATGGTGAAAAACAGCATTATTAGAAGGATATTTATAGTGTAAACATTTTTTAAAAAAACATGGTTTTTATACAACATTGTCAGAAATAATCTAGTTCTAGTACAACAGGTATAGAAGTTACTCCTCCATTTAAAGTACTATTCACTGGCCTACAGTCTTTTAAGCACTGTTTAAATTACCATATTAGTGCAAGAGTATATAAATTTGCTTCCCTGAAAGAGGTTAGCCTATTAAACTTCAGGCGGTGCATTTGTACAATCCTTGGCTTTTGTGATGAAAAATTGGTGACTCTGGGAATTGTTTTCCACGAACTTAGTCTTTTCCAGTATAATACTTGCCAAAACTGTATCTTTTGGGTAAAAAGTTTGTCCATTAACTGGCTTTAACTATCTGTGCTCTCACTTTCAGCCTGCAGTGCCTTAGCTGGGTTTTGGAGGACACTGGTACATACACAGCCACTGATGCTTTCCCTCGCTCTCAGGGGGACATTCCAGGGCTTAAATACATCATTTCCCAGAACTCCACCTTCTCACTCTTACATTTGACTGATGTTTTCCAACACATGGAAACATTTTCTTTCAAATACCCTTCTCATCTTTCAGTGAAAACTTTGCCTAGGCCAGATGCTTTAGGTCTTTTGCATTTATCTAATTGGTTTCCATTGAAAGTGGAATAGTTAACACGTGATGACAAATGCGAAGCTACCTTCTCTGCAATCATTTCTTTGAAGACACAAGTGCTTGCACCTCATCCTGGCTTGCCTTAGTATATGCAGGGACCAGAAACAACTATTTATTTCCTAGAATTAGTTTTTAGAGAAGGTGTAAATTTGCATTCACTACCATTTCTTAGGTCAAGATAACAAGGAATTAAAACCATTTAAAAAGGAAACAAATGTTTAGTCTAAGCAAATCCTAGCGTTTGTGTGTGTAAGAAACTGGAGTTAACTTCAATAGTGCATTTCATCAGGTAGAAAGAGAGTGACATTACTTAGAGAATTAAACTGGCACAAAACAAAAAGACATATCAGAAGTACTAGTTGCTCTATTTCCTCTGAGGGTGTATGTGGCTGTTTCTCCACTGTTTAAACACCCTTCTAAACAAAGAAGAGTTGGCATTTGAAGACCTACAGAAAAAGTGAGTTCTGAAGCAGTGCTTTACAGAGGAAAGCATCAGCAAAGCTGAGATAAATGAGTATTTCTCTCAGCAGTAAGGCTAACTTAAGCATCCCCTGTGCCCTTCTTTCTGGTGCTGATACTGTGGCTGATGTGACTGCATAGGAAATGAAATTAAGGCATTTAGGAAAATTGCCTGAAAACAACAAAACCCCTTACAGATACCATTGTAAAGGAAGGACTTAGATGGAGAGGGTAGAATATATTATAAATTACCTTTTCTCCCTGCAGATATATCTTCAAAAGCCTTATTGTGAGGGAGGCTTCAGTCTATGCCGTGTCTGTGCAGACCCAAAAGCTGGACCCACATGAGGAAGTTGGTGAGGGGGCTCTGTGGTGTGGCAGCAGCAGTGGTCGGAGAGCCATCCAGAAGCCACGAGAAGAAATGAGCTGGACTTCAGCATCTCCTGTTTCTGCCTTTTCCAGCTGAACTGCAGTGACAGAGCACTGAGCTGTCTGTCAACAGAAAGAGGGATTTCTTTTTTTCCTGGTTGCATAAGAAAGCAGTCAGACCTTGCTGTTCTTGTAATTTGTCTCCAACTCAGCTGACTAAGATGTACAAGTCATGAACTAACATCTTTCTTATCAATTTTCCTGTCTTTAGTGCTATATACTACACTGAAGCTACCCCTTCTCAGTTCACTGCAGTGGATTATGAGTCTGCAACAGAACTCAGTCCATATTATGTAGCCAATTTCAAACATTTGCTGCATAAAATTATTAGCTGATAATATTTATTTAATGTCTTCATGTAGCAACAGTAGATTAAACCATCCTACTACATAATTATTAACAACCCAGAGGATCCTTTAGTTGTTAATGACAGAATATTTGGATACTGCAACAGTGTTGCTTGACTGACTTTTGCGTTAAAACTCTGTTATATCAGAGATTTGCTTCAATTTACATTATCACTGATGTTCTTTCTTCAGCCTTTACACAGAATTCCCATTGATGTCAGAGGAATAATTACACACGGAACAAATGAATATAGCCCTTAAAATTTAATGTGTACACAAAATATTCTTTTAAACTTAATTTACTTAATTTTTATACTAGAACATTAACTATAATTTGCAGAACATGGAGTTTCTGAGTTACACACACACACATGCACCCCTCCCCCGAGAAAATAAGGGTCTTCTGCTCATGCTAGTGTAGCCTTGCTGAACTCAGAAACCATACTGGCAGCTGTAGAGAAAATAATGCACCAAATTCCTCAAATAAATTTAAAAAAAATCTCAAAGCATCTCACACTAAACCCATACATGAGATTGAGATTGAATTGAGATTAGTTGCCCTGAAAGCTGATAGAATATAGTTTAAACCAAAAAAATACTACACCTAGACAATGAAATAGTTAAATGCAAACTGAGGTGGAGGATACACTGGCTGTGAAGAAAGAGAAGGACTGAGCAGAAGAGAAGAATATTGACAGGCCAGTAAAAAAGCTTCACAAAATGTAAATTTTTTTTTAAATTGTGATGGGATGAGCAGGAAAAAAGACACAACAGCATAAGTAATATATTAAAGTGTGTTGGCAATACAGGTTCCAAGCAGTAAAATGTGTTGTAATTTAACTGACACAGTTTACATTACACCTTTTCTGTTGATAACAAAAAAAAACCCAGCAAAAAACCTCCACACCAAAAAATTCACTGTTTCCCTGTACTATTACTTAACTAAGGCTAAGTGTGAGGTTAAAAGCCTCCAAAGTTTCACCTTCATATAACTACTTATTGCACCACCTTAACTGCTTTTCCCTCTGTTGAAGGTTTGGGGACTTTTCTTACACATACAGTGAAGAATCAGGGAAACAATGTGAAAACATGAAGGGATTCCTGTTTAGCAGACCTGGCCCTGATTAGCACCAGTAATGCACCCTTTCTAGAGCATGTACTCCACCTCCATCACATGGCCAGAGTGATATGAACAAGCAGCAGATTTGAATGTGTCATAAAGAGAGCTTCATGTTATTACCTACACCCATGGGAAAAATCTGAAGATGGGTAGTGCGAGAAGGGTAGTGGCACACACAACAACAGCCAGCATTAGTAACAGAGGAAAAAGAAAGCATCAACATATCCCCATCCATAAATTCCAACTATAAAAGGGATCTTTCAGTACTGCAGGGATACTCTTGCAGGTTACACAAATCATGCTTCTCAAAGTAAGGAGAAAGAAAGTATCGGCAAGGATGCCCAGATACATTGTGGGTTGATCAAATGAAATAGAAGAGTGGTATGATTAATGACACAGAAGAAGTGGGAAACTGTAGTAAGGAATTTGTCAGAAGTATAAGGTTTCCCAGAAAAAAGTGTCATTCATACCATCTCAAGTAACCGCAGATGACACTGGCTGGAGTGAAAATGAACAGCTTTTGTTGAGCATACGACTTACACTGGACTGGTTCACTAGTTTTCCAGTAGACATTGTGCCTACATCTGTGCCACGGAAATGTGTGATGAGCACCAGCTCAGGAACAGCAAATTCCTACAGTGTGCTTGCAATAGTGACTGTCATGCTGAGACCTCCAGCTAGCTTTCTTCTGACTGGTCAGTTAAATTAATAAACAGACAGTATATAAGAAAGAACTTGTGTTAAAAGGGAATGACACAGACCAAGTTTCCACAGGAAGGCCATATGTTGCACCATGCAGCAACTGTGACGGGCACAACAAGCCCCCACTCAGCTGACAGCTACAGTAGAATAGAGGATGGTTAGTGAGATACATAGGGAGCAAGAGACCATAGAAGAAGAAACATCCATAATAGTGCAAATGAAAACAATTCCAAATATCATAAATCAATATACTGAAAATGTGGCAATGTAAACTGAAGCAGTCCGAGACTAAGTAACCATCTTCTACATATTTTGGTCTGTTATGAAGGCAAAAGTAACATAAAAACCACAGGCATCCTCCCAGAATATCCCAGAAAACAAATGTGCACACAGAACATAACTTGCAAACTCATCACGTTATTCACAGACTAAACAATCTCACTCTTAATGCCTTGCCTGCTTGCCTGTGAAAAAGCACATTGGGAAGAGCTGCAGACTCCACCTAGTTCTCTTCAAGCCATGGCAAGCTTGTTTTTGAAGTAGCATCAGTGGTTCAGTCAGTTACTAAGTTTGTTCAAGTTTTCAGCTAAATTTAATAGTGCTTTATTTCAGGCCTAGTTAGACATAGACCTGAAGAAGGGAAATTACGCAGCAGGACAAGTGCTGGCAGTCCACACTGGCTATGCACACAGGACCTGTGCAGTGAGAATATTCTTTGATGCTCTAAATGCTGTTAAGGGTGTCTGAGAGTTTGCTCCTTATTTCCACACATAGTTTTTGTTCTTTAGAGGTTTACTTTTATAGAATCAAGGTATGGTAGGGGCTGGAAGAGACCACTGGAGATCATCTAGTCCAACCCTCCTAAAAAAGCAGGTTCACCTAGATCAGGTTGCACAGGAATACATTCAGACATGTTTTGGAAGTCTCCAGAGAAAGAGACTCAAGAACCCCTCTGGGTAGCCTGTCCCAGTGCTCTGTCACCCTCAAAGGTAATTTTTTTTCCTTATGCTTACATCAAACTTCCTATGTTCTAGTTTGTGTCCTTTCACTGGGCACCACTGAAAAGAGACTGCTCCCATCCTCTTGACACCTGCCCTTTAGATATTGTTAAGCATTGATAAAATCCCCTCTCAGTCTTTGCCAGGCAGCCTCAGATCTTTCAGCCTCTCTTCATAAGAGACATGTTCCAGTCCCCTCAGCATCTTTGCAGGCCTCTGCTGGACTCTCCCCAGTAGTTCCCTTTCTCTCTTAAACTGGGGAGCCCAGAACTGGACACAATACTTCAGATGTGGCCTCACTAGGGCAGAGTAAAGGGAGAGAAGAACCTTCCTCAAACTGCTGGTCACGCTTTTCTTAACTCACCCCACGGCCCCATTGGCCTTCTTGGGCAGAAGGGCGCACTGCTGGCTCATGGTGACCTTGTTGTCCACTAGAACTCCCAGGTCCTCTCTGTGGAGCTGCCTTCCAGCAGGTTGACCCCTAAATTGTACTGATGCATGGGGCTATTGATTCACAAGTGCAGGACTCTATGCTTGCCCTTGTTGAACTTCATGACATTCCTCTCTGCCCAGCTCTTTGGCCTGTCCAAGTCCTGCTGAATGGCACCACAGCCTGGTGTGTCAGCCACTCCTCCCAGTTTTGCATTGTCACCAAAGTTGCTGGGACATTCTTGTCCCTTCATCTGGATCATTGATCATCTAGACTGTGTTCAATGGCCACATCTACTTGAAACACTAGCTGTTGGCATTCCACTGATATATTATGTACCCTCGTAAAATCTGTCAAAAGAGGTGCCAGGACAGGAGCCTAAAACATTTGCTTGACTGCAGAGCACTGAACAACTGTACTACATGCTTTGAAACTACAGTGGCTGCACAGTGCTCACTGCCTCACATGGGTGCAACTGTAGTAGCAGAGATTCATTGTTTGAGATAGATATAAGAATGCTCATTTTGTATTTAAGGAATAGGTACAGAAACCTACATAGCATAATCAAAGTGAAATGCACTTTCTGGAACAACCAGTACTAGAAGACCATAGGCGGCACCTCTTGCCAGTAAAATGCACCTCTCTGGACTAAATCTCATTTAACCATTAAATGAGTTTAAAGGATGTGGGCCTAGTTCTCTCCTGGTTGGATGTGAGCATCATCCACTGACATCAATGCCATTGCATGCATCTTGCAGAGGAGGAGTTGGTCTGTTTGTATGTGATTTGAGAACTCTTGCAAAAAACACTAACAGCATATGAAAGCTCTTATCCTCTGAAGATGAGGCTGTTTGCCAAGAGAACAGCACATTAAACATCAATAATTCCCATCATCTATCCATCATAAAAAAAATTCCATTTACCTTAAAATGCATCATATATGGATTTAACCATGCTGAAAAGGGTAGATCTCTGAACTATCATAATGTAATAGGATTTGTTCCCCTTAGTGCTGCTCAGACACAGTTACTACCTCAAGGAATTTATATTAATTCAGCAAATTCCATCCCTTCCTTGGCAAGAGTGGGATATTTAGCCATAAACTGGCTAAACTCTGTGGCTATAACTGATCAAATGAGGTGTGTCCATACGTAATGTTTAACCAGAAAATTTAACTAAAGAAATAAAATTTGAACATCAGCCAGTAACAGTGGATGGAGAAGTGGCAGAGATGATCTCAGCAGCAAAGCTATTCCCAGCACTGGGTGCATGACAAGCATGTCAGAATGTAAAATTAGGTAAGTCAAATTCCAACCTGGTCATTTCAATATACCATTTAGAAGGTTAAATTTAAACTGAATGCTGTTGAACATGCTATTGGAATGTCATTTGCTCTTTTGCCACTAAGTATTTCAAAGGTCTTACACAGCTATCTCAACTAAGAAGCAGGCCAGCTAAGTTCTGAGTTAACATTTTGTCTCTTACTGGGTCATTTTGGCTAACACCATGCTTTCAGCTGACAGATTGTGTTTCTCTGAAGAAGAACATCTAAACATCTAAAAAAGATTTTGATTGCTATGGAAAATAAAGCATTTTATTTTGGTGTACTGTTGTTTGTCTAGAGTTAGAGTTTCAAAGGTTGAAGGAGTAAAAATAAATTTCCCCTCCAATCAATCTTCACTATGAAACTTACAAGCAGTTTTATATCAAAATACTGAGATCATCTGAAAACAGGTAACATGCAAGGAGGACAAATAACTTGAGTGAAGGCATCCTTGGCAACTAAACTGAGCAAGTGTGGTCTGGCTGATTGGGTAGTGAGGTGGATTGTGAACTGGTTGAAGGACAGAAGTCAGAGAGTTGTGGTCAATGGGATGGAGTCTAGTTGGAGGCCTGTGTCTAGTGGATTCCCTCAGGGGTCGGTACTGGGACCAGTACTTTTCAATATACTCATTAATGTCCTGGATGAGGGAACAGAGTGCACTGTCAGCAAGTTTGCTGATGACACTAAACTGGCTGGAGTGGCTGACACACCAGAGGGTTGTGCTGCCATTCAGCATGACTTAGACAGGCTGGAGAGTTGGGCAGGGAGAAATTGAATGAAATTCCATAAAGTGAAGTGTCAAGTTTTGCACCTGGGAAAGACCAACCCCATGTATGAGTATAGATTGGGGGCTGAGCTGTTGGAGAGCAGTGAGGGGGAAAGGGATCTGAGGGTCCTGGTAGATGGAAGGATGACCATGATCCAGCAGTGTGATATTGTGGCCAGGAGGGCCAAAGGGATTCTGGGGGGTGTTAGAAGGGATGTAGTTAGGGGGTCGAGAGAGGTTCTTCTCCCCCTTTACTCTACCCTGGTAAGGACACATCTGGAATCTTGTGTCCAGTTCTGGGCCCCTCCATTTCAGAAGGATAGGGAACTGCTTGGAAGAGTCCAGCACAGAGCCACAAAGATGATGAAAGGGGTGGAACATCTTCCTTCTGAGGAAAGGCTGAGGGAGCTGGGTCTCTTTAGCTTGGAGAAGAGGAGACTAAGGGGTGACCTCATTTATGCTTATAAATATGTGAAGGGTGGCTGTCAGGAGGATGGGGCCAGGCTCTTTTGAGTAAAGGCCAGTGAGAAGTCAAGGGGCAATGGTTGTAAGCTAAAGCATCCTAGGGTGATGAGGGAGTTCACAGAAGAGCTTGCCAAGCCACTCTCCATCATCTACCAACAGTCCTGGCTCTCTGGGGAGGTCTCAGACGATTGGAAGCTGGCAAATGTCACGCCAATCCACAAAAAGGGCTGCAAGGAGGACCCGGGCTACTATAGGCCTGTCAGCCTGACCTCAGTGCCTGGCAAGGTTGTGGAACAGATCATCTTGAGTGCAATCACACAGCACCTTCAGGATGGACATGGGATCCGACCCAGCCAGCATGGTTTTGTGAGGGGCAGGTCCTGTCTGACCAACCTGATCTCCTTTTATGATCAGGTAACCCGCCTGGCGGATGAAGGGAAGGCTGTGGATGTAGTCTATCTGGACTTCAGCAAAGCTTTTGACACTGTCTCCCATGGCCTACTCCTGGATAAACAGGCAGCCCATGGCTTGGACAGGTGCACTCTCAACTGGGTTAAGAACTGGCTGGATGGCTGGGCCCAGAGAGTGCTGCTGAACGGGGCTGCGTCCAGCCGGCGGCCGGTCACCAGTGGAGTCCCCCAGAGATCAGTGTTGGGTCCAGTTCTGTTTAACATCTTAATCGATGATTTAGATGGGGGGATTGAGTCCATCATGAGTAAATTTGCAGATGACACCAAGTTGGGAGGGAGTGTCAACCTGCCAGAAGGCAGGAGGGCTCTGCAGAGGGACCTTGATAGGCTGGAGAGATGGGCTGATTCCAACAGGATGAAGTTCAACAAGGCCAAGTGC
>VWZX01001516.1:35087-59020 GCA_013399015.1 Galbula dea | reverse complement strand
GAGAGGCTGAGGGAGCTGGGGTTGTTTAGCCTGGAGAAGAGGAGGCTCAGGGGTGACCTCATCACTCTTTACAACTATCTGAAAGGAGGTTGTAGTCAGGTGGGGGTCAGTCTCTTCTCCCAGGCAACCAGCAACAGAACAAGAGGGCACAAGCTTAGGCTCTGCCAGGGAAGGTTTAGGCTGGATATAAGAAAAAAACTCTTTACAGAGCAAGTAATCAGGCATTGGAATGGCCTGCCCAGAGAGGTGGTGGATTCACTGTCCCTGGAGGTATTTAAAATAAGACTGGATGTGGCGCTTAGTGCCATGATCTAGTCATCACGATAGTGTAGTATTAAGGGTTGGACTTGATGATCTTGGAGGTCTCTTCCAACCCAGATAATTCTGTGATTCTGTGATTCTGTGATAGGAGGTTCTGTGTGAATACACGTAGAAATTTTTTCCCAGTGAGGGTGACAGAGCACTGGCACAGACTGCCCAGAGAGGGTGTGGAGTCTCCTTCTATGGAGATACTCAAAACCCATCTGGACATGCTTCTGTGTGACCTGGTCTAGGGAATCCTGCTGTGGCAGGGGGCTTGACCTAGATGATCTTTTGAGGTCCCTTCCAGCTCCTAACATTCTGTGATTCTGTGATTTTTTTTATCTCTGGACATATATTGCTGTAAAGAAAGACTAATTAAAGTTTCTAACTAACCCATCTAACTCTAACTCAGTTATTGAACTTGAGTCAGAAGCAGATATTGCCAGATCAAATCCTACTCTTGGCAAAAGAAAACAAAAGACTGATCTACATTTCTGAATAGCCTGGTTTACACCTGGGCTGACTAGTTTTGTAAGTGATTATTTGCCACAGTACTGACATGTTAATGAGAGGAAGTTCCTCATCTCTGTGTGCACAGATTATTTTGGGCCTGAGCAATACCAACAGGATGAGATGCACCTGTAACAGCTCCAATTCCACCAGGAACTGGAGTTCTTGAGCCTTCAGAGATAGTGTGTGTATTCAACATAATCTGTGCTATTACAATCATAATTTTATTTTTATCCCTTTGAGGAACATAACTTGAAAATTCCCAGTAGTTTGGTAAAAGTGCAAGTGATTAAAAAATTATATGCAAAATATCCTTATGAGAATAAAGATCAGGCAAGTAAGGATGGGTAGGAAAGAATAATTAGATGTGTCAGTACCAGGGGTTTACATTCGCTTGTCTGGTCCTGCCTTGTGAAAGCTGGAGTCTAGAAGTATCACACCTCTCTGAAGAAGGAGCAGAGAGCAGATGTTCCTACCCTAGGTAGCTACCCCTCTTCCTCCAGCCAGCACCCATTTTCCCAGTTACAAGTTATATGCTATATAGGTCATCATGCCTCAATTACTTGTCTTTAAAGAACACACAGCCTTTATAGGTAACTCACCTGTAAGACATGAGAGCACCCACGTGCTGTAGCATTATCTACAGCAAACAGAGGCCTTCATCTGCCCTACATATCCTTCTCCCACTGGGCTTTCTCCTTCCCAAGCTTTTGAGGGCTGTCCCTTGGCTCTACCATTGGCTCTACCTTCCTTCATCCCTTTGGGATTCCCAGTGGGGTTGGGCAATTACCATTTGTCCTTCAGGCTAATTACCTACTCAGACCTCCTGGCCAAGTCTCAAAATAACCACAATTCCCTGCACAATACAAAGGCTGCAAGCACTAAAGGAACAAAAACAAAAGGGAAGAGATGGAGCAAATCACATCTACAGTCAGAAGAATTTCTGAAAGCTTGTCCCTATCACACCCACTGTAAGGTGCTGGTTTTTAATGTCCCATGGGAAGCAAAGCAGTTACTACAGCCAGCAGCTCAGCAGGTGTTTTCTTTCTAGGTTGACTCATTAAGCATCAATAAAGAAACGTTTGTCCTTGGAAAGTTTAAAAACAAACCTGTTCAAAAACTGGTATCTGAGGTCCAGTGAGGTAATAAGTAATGTGAAAGGGACAAATATTAGAATCCAAGTGGTGTACTATGATTGAAATTTTATGTCACCTAGAGGATAGAGTAAAATCCAGTAACTTGTTTTGAAACACTGTAAGCAAAGAAGATTTCCTGATTTTATCAGAGCTGTTTCAGACTTCAATGGTGGCATGCAGCAGAGGATCATTTCCTAATATCACATTCTCTTTGGATGGTTCAAATGTTTACCACAAGCAAAATGAAATAGGATTTCAAAATAAGCTGCTTCTTCCTAGGCCCGACCCTGGCAAGGTCCAGCGCAGGGACACATTAATCAATGGCAAAAAACTTCTCTTGCTGGCTTCCCCAGGAGGCTCTGCTGTCTTCTATAGCTGGTGAGACTAACAGTAGTACTAGAGCAGGTAACAGTTGTCTGTCAGGACAACAAGGGCTTGAGCAATTAAGATGAGAGGCAGGCTAAGGAGACAAGCGTTTTCTCCTTTCTTGATCTTGGCAAAGTATAAGCCAAACCTTATTATTTTGGACTAAATGAGATATAGAGATAACAGAAATCATCAACAAAAATCACCAACAAAGACACAGTATTTCTCTTGGTTTCAGAAGAGATAGGTCAAGTAAAAACATCTGCTATCACCTAGCAATGTCTCTTTTGTAGAGAAAACATAACTAGGGCATGGGTTATGGCACTTGCCTGTACTGCCCCATGGGAAACCTCTGCTTGAACACACCAAGGACTCTTTATAGCACAAATGGAGATCTCTGGCTGAAGGACAGTGATGCCTTCTGGAGAAGGACACATCCTGTTCTTGCATTAGAGTGAACATTAAATTTATTACAGATGGATCATAACAGAGCCCTAATGCCATCTATAACCTGGGCATACTGCCATGCTGTAAGTTCATTCCAGCAATGTACTGAGATGGCTTTGCTTCTTTTAGTCTCAAGTGTCTTTGGAGGCAGTCCAGACAGGCTTTCCCTATTTTGTGACAGCTCTTGGCTGGTTTCTTCTGGACTCAGCAGTTCATTTCCAAATTTCTCACACTCCTGACATTGTCCTCTTTGATTCAGGTCTGCCCAAACCATGAGAAAAATCTGAGGAATCCAGGTCCTTCTTCAAACCTGGGGTCTGATCCCCAGATGGTAAACATCCACACTTCACTTATTCCCAGTGTCTCAAATGCCCTCTCAATAGGAAGACTGAGGGGTTACTGCACTTCTTGTTTGCCTTCTGTTGACAATGGTTCAGGGAGGGCCTCTGCTGAGCACTACATGCAGCTCCTCAAAAGCAGATTTAGAGTGGAACTCCACAACATAACAGAAGTAATCAGGGGAAAACCCAGGCAGGATGTCCTAAATACACAACACTGTTCTTCCTGAGGAGCAGATCTTCACACACTCTCTGACTGAAGAGAAGGGCATATGTTGGATCAGAAGTTGTGCAAATCTGGATGATTATTTCTCATGCTTTTAGATGCTGCCTAACAATTCTAAATATTTGCCTGCTGTTGATAATCATCCAGGTTTGTGAATTACTCAGAAAATATTAAATTAGCAAGAAATTAATTGTGTTTTTAATTGCCTCTCCTCTGTGATGATATATAGTATAAGCATAGCTCAGATGAACAGAAATGCAGAATATCATGCATGCAGAGTTGGAAGCCTTTTCTGACAAGCTTTTTTCCAAGTCCTGATTGAAGCTACTTAAATAAAAATAATTATGGATGGCAAAACTAAAAATAATTATGGATACTAGGGAGAAAACAACTGCAGTCTTAAAATCACATATGGGGTTGGATTCATACTCAAGTCTGACACTGGATGTGTACCAGCTGTTTACGAAGCTTCAAGTCAGCTGACAGAAAATTCTTGACATGGATAACAGATGCATGCAGGTTATCTGAACACAACACTTGGTATCTTCAGGATACTTTGGCATTAGCTTGCCCTGATTCAGGACCAGGGAATGAGGAGGTGCAGGACAGAAGCTAAAACTGTCTGGTGAGACAGTGTTCAACTGAGGCGCCAAGCTGCCTTTCTGCACCACGGACATGCCATCTTGCTTCTGTCACATTAACAGATGAAACCCCAACCCAGAAATCAGACCATTTTGCCGATGCACTCTTGGCTAGGTGTTTTCAACAGCCTTGCGACTATCTCACCTCTTCAGTGTGCCTGAAGCTTCATTTATTGGCCTTTGAGGTAGAGGATACCTTGCTGTGAAATTTTATGGACACTATGTGTGGAGGTGATTAAAAAAATTACATATTCCTGAAGAACTACGGAGAAGCTTAGGATTCTTTCAGTAAGGAGTCCACTAGGGATTGGTCATTTCTAGATTTTGCACAGAACAGTTTGTGTTTTTAAAATAACACCTGTCTGTAGCTTGCCTATGACTGGAGTCAACCTAAAAACAAGTGAAACAGACAGCATCCTGGCAATCCATGTGATGGGCAGAGATTAAGGCCCAGCTCTGCAATGCATGTCATGTCAGTAGGTCTCCAAGTTTTGAACCTTGCATTTTGTTGGGGCAGCATTTTTCTGTCCATCAAATCCCTACGAATAGATACCTTCACCACTGATAGATGCATCTAGTAAATCCACACTCAATATATTCAATAACACAGCAGTGTAAGACAATGCGCCTGTCATGGGAAGTTGCATACGGGATTTGAACATTTGGTAGATTTGCCACACAGCATAGGTTTAACATTGACAGGCTAGTTCAGTACAATGAACATAGCTGCCTGCTCCATTTCAGAAAACAAAGATACATTGCCAGCCAGTGCAAGATAAACTAAGTCTAAACTTCTCTTTCTTGATGGAAAAATGTATTTGATTTCACCTTTAATTCAGCAAGCTCACAACATTACCGGATTCTCTGTATCAATAATAAACACATTGATGAAGCTCATGTCAGTAGCAGAGTTTCAGTCCTAGCCTGATAGCAACATACCTCTGTGAACAGAATGTCTGGGAAAAATGAGACACTGTTCACGGTGTAGCTACAGTCAGGAAATATGATGGCTGTGCAACAACACATGGAAATAAAATTTGTAATTATATTTATAAACTCTTATTTTCATCATTATTTATTCAGCCAAAGAAACACAGTTCAATTATTTTCTTTTTTCTCCCCACCCTCCAGTAAAAATCTGAAAGAATAGGGCTGTTTCAGACCTCAGAACCTTAGGGTAGGAACTCTTGCATATATTTAAATGATATATCCTAGGCATATATGGGATTGCTCCAAAAGACAAGCAGACCACTTTCTGCTTACCCATGCTGCCATTCTGCAGAGACCAAGTACACATGCCCTTTCCTCCAGCACAGGCCTAGGACTGTGAGCGTGGGGTCTGGGTTTTGGACATGTTGGGGGAGCGAGCTGGTGCCTGCCCCAGCACACAGCACAGGCATGCACAGGGATGAGCACAATGCAGCCTGAGACCTCAGCTGGAAGTGGTAGGAACTACCATGAGAAATTTGATGCAGATATTATCTCACATCTTAAATGCCAGCCTGAGTTAACATTGCCCTTTTCCCTTGGGGGGTGGGGGGGCAAATGCTTGCCTTTCAGTTTGTTTTATGAAGAGCAGATTAATTTCTGTATTTTAGAAAGAAACAAAGTTGTCTTTCATTAACAGCCTAAGTTGAAGACAGATAAATACTGTGGTGTTTTTCAGATCTCTGCATTTTAACAGATCTTCAGACAATGGAATGTTTATTTGTAGGTGCTAACTGATATAAGCAGGTACACATCAGTGGCAGCTGTGAAGGAAATAAGCTGTAGCCATGATTAAAATGTTATACACTATGCAATTACTGTGACTTGGTTTGCTGTTTACAGCCACTCAAAGTGAACTGAGTTGGATCAAACAGAATTGAACCTATTTATGACTGACTAAGTTGGCCCTTTTTTGTTAGCACAAATTTGAACCGCAAGACTGCTGAACTGATTTTCCTAGAGGAAAGCTTAAGAACTGTATTTGAAATGATACACTGGACTTTTACATAAATAGAATGCATTTGAAGCTATATTTAACGAATCACTGGTTATTAGTTGCATTCAATTCAGTATCTTGGTCTCAGTAACATTAATTTAATCCTCATCTCAGTTACAGAACAATTCTGTATTGACTGTACTGTGTTTAGTCTGAGGGATCATTAACTCCATTAACAATAACAATCACGAGACATTTTTAATTTACAGTTTCTCCAGTGATTATTACTTTCTAAATGCCATGAATGATTATTAATCTGAATGGTGCCAAACGACTGCAGCCTTCGCTGACTTTAGCAAGGGTTGCCTCTGGTTTACAGATTATGACATTTTAGTGTTATGTTTGTAGCAGAATGGCAAATCTGTGAGGTGAGATCTGGTGGTGTGGTATTGTCCTGGTTCGGGTTAGAACAGAACTAATTCTCTTCAGTGATTTTACTTTTCAGCTGAAGCTCCTCTAAGAAACTGCACTTTCTGAAACTAACAGCAAGTGTTTGCAGACACTGCCTGCCTCTAGCAGTGATAAGACCTAAGATTTACTACTGGGGACTTGTATGCAGGACAAGGTCACTGTTGAATCTTGTGTCTTACATTGGGGGTGCAGAGTAAAAGCTGCACCTTCAGGGAGAAGCAGACAGAACAGGTGACCCTAAACTGACAAACTAGGTATTCCATTATGTCATATTTGATATAAAACTGAGGGTCAGTTCTCTTTTCTCTTATTCTTTTTTTCCTTCTTCTTCTGTGCTTCAATGGCTGTCATGTGAGGAGAACTCTGTCTGTTCTGCCCTCAATCCTGATCCATAAGTACCTGCATCCAGTACCAGGATCCAGCCTCTGAGGCTGGCTACTATCTGCTGCTGAGGCCTTCTGCCAAGGTTGACGTAGTTACCATTGTGGGGGTTGGGTTCTGTATTGGCTTTGTACATATTTGTATATATTTTGTTTATCATTATTATTATCATTGTAGTAGTTTTAGTTTTATTTTCCAATCCACAAGGCTCTCTCTTATCCCCTTTCCCTGCCTTTGGGGGGGAGTGTGTGTGAAGAGGAGGTAACAGGGAGTGTCTGTCATTGGCTCACCTCTGACCCTCTACAGATATTATGCTGGTTTCGAATCAGGAGAATATTTTCTTGGAAACCTCAGAAAATAATTTAATCTCTCTTCCACATCTTAAAATCTTTCTCTAAACCTGTTGGTCTTCTAAACAATGCCTGTAAATTACTCTAGATGTAGGCAAAAGTTACTACCCAGGATTCTCTAAATATTGTAATACTAAATAGATCTATAAAGCTGATGTCAACAGACCAAGTTGTGATAGTCAGAGATAGTATTAACATTCCTGTGTATAGCTGCTTTACTTGGTAAACCTATGTCTTGATTTTACTTTAGTATTTTTATTGCTATTCGGTTTTGCAAATATTCAGTGGAACCTAGCCTTTTCCCAACCCCTTCAGTCACACAAATTGAGGTATTGATTTCTGTAAATAACCTAAAGATCCTGTTGAATTACTGGTAGACTATGCTGCACTTGTTTTGGTCTTGTTATCAGTGCCTATTTAATCAAACTTTTAAGACATTTAACATAAGGATGTTTACTAACCTTCTTTGAAAGACCTAAAAACCACCAGCATCACCAGCATCAAATGAGCAGTCCAACATATAGGTGTTTCCTATGAAAGACAGATTTGATGGTGGAAATTGTTAGAGACAACTCAATATGAATCTATTTAAATATACATATATATATACACACAAACCCCAATATAAAACAATAGCCAAACAGAAAACTGACATAAAAATCAGACACTACTAGCACATAAATAATAATCGGAGGTAATATAGAGTCTAACATAGATCAGGTAAATGATACCTTGCAAAGAATAAACGTCTGTGGCCTGAAACAATAATACCTAGTGTGTGACCTCTGTTTTCATTAGGACTTGAAGAATATCACTAAGAACTCAGTAGCATTTCATGAACATTACAAGTGACATGACACCATGAGTCTTGGTGTACATCTTCATTGAGGTATTACCTTGGGAGCAGCCTTATGAGCATACAGACACTCCTGAGTCCTAGCACCAAATCCCTGAAACACTGATATCGGTACAGTTGATTATCACTCCAGTATAGATTTACAGCACATGTGCATATATTTAAGTGAAAATTATTACTATGCATATGTGCTCAGATGCTCAAGAATGCTAATAAAAACATGGATATTTAACAAAGAAAAATATTATATTTAATTTTTTTGGTGTGCCCTGATTCAGCTCTTGTTTTGGTAGCTTATGTAAGCTGCACTTAAAAAAGAGCCTCACTGCTCGACCCATCTTTTTTTCTTAATAGAGATCATGAAAGTTTTTCATTAATGTATTATGAAGTACTCTATTCATGCTAAATTGCATTAAGTACATTAAAAACATTGTACACTTCAGAGCATTTCTGTCAGCTCCAAGACTGGTATTATTCAACACAATAATTTTGCTAATCACACCAGCCAAATAATGACTAAGTTGTTGTCTCTAAGCACAACTTCTGAAGAAAGTGTTCTTTCTAAAGATACTAAGCACTTGGACATTTAGAAAAAGGTTGGCTTTAAATCATGGTGGGAAACCTGTTGCAGTATTCTGATTAAATGATATATGAAAATAACAACTGCAAGAATGCAAGTTGGCAGTTGCTAAGTCCAGCAGTGAACACCAACTGCATTTATTTAAAAGATCCATTCAAGGCAAGTATGTGCAGAATACAAAAGGTGCCCAGTTTGATGGAACAAATAGCTAATATTTTTTTCTGCATTTCATTAACAAAGATGGTGTAATCAAAATTTTAATTGCCATTGGTGACAGAATATGCCATGAAGTCTGAATGGATATGATGGATAGGAGCACTCATATTAAATTTGTGCATTGTATGTTTCTGCTTGAAATAGTACATGTTTTTCTGTTTGTTTTGTTTTATTTTTTCCTGCTGACAATAGTCCTTTCAGTTCTGTGTCTTCATAATAAAGCAGCAAAGGGTGTGATGGAAGCCTGTGAAAATGGGTGAGCTGTGCTCAAAGTTTAGTGTAACTACTGTTTTCATGTTGGTCTTAAAAATTAGTTTCACTAGTAGGGAATATGCAAGTGTTTTAACTTTTTGCAGGAAGACTTTAGAGCTAATTGCTCTGTGCTAAGAATCATAACTAAACACAGCATTACTCCACCATATTTGTTGCAGTTCTAATGCTTCCTTTTTCTCACTATCAGAAGTTTCCAGGATTGTGTTCTCAAATTCGTGATTTTAGAGGTCTTTGCGTAGCAATTTTTGCAATGGCATATGATAATATTTCCTCTTACACATTTTTTTTGGTTGGTTGGAGGTTTTTCTTGGCTGGTTTTGATAGTTTATTTGATTGGTTGGTTGATTTGTGGGGTTTTTTTGGTATACAGTTGCAGCATCTTAGACAATTTTTTCTCCTTAGTGGAACATTTACCCTTGGTGCATTTAGAATGAAGATCTTGAATATATACAGCCTTGTCCTGTATCCTGTATGAGACATGATGTACTCAGGTCTCATAATTAGGAGAAGGAGAAGTTTGGATCCCATAATGAATGTGTGGCAGGGTTCTCAGTCCTAAGTGTTTAGCCAAGCAATTACAGAATCACAAATGTTCAAAAGGAACACAAGGATGTGTTATAATCAGAAATGTAAAGCAGCCATGAGACTCGTAAGAAGCTGATTAACAGACTAATAAATCCCTGGAAAAATAAGAGAAGGAATTTTTTCATTTACAGGGAATAGAGGCTTTCAAGGATACCTTGTGAGTCAGACCAGTGCTCAGATTTAGAAAATTACCTGACACCACCTCCAGATGTACAAATTGTAACCTAAAAATAATTTTGAGCATTACTGAAGGATAGGCTTGTGGGAGAAGAATCCTTCAGGAACAAAGAATAAGCACCACCTCGCATTTTCAAGAGTTTCCATCTTTTCTCATGTACATGCAAATCGCTTCTGACCATGTTTTTCGACTAGCTACGTAAGAGCTATTTTGGCTTTCCTTCTGACTCAGAGCTATCTGAGTTAATGATACGAGGAGGTCTGCTTGCTATAAAGTCCACATAGCCTGTAAAGACCCACTTGGTGAGCTTAGTGCTGTTTCCCTGAGGGTGGCAGCAGTACTTGCTGGACATACTGGTGCTGGGGATGAGTCAGGCCTCTGTCGACTCTACTAGAATGTAATATGCTATTTTATCACAGCACAGCTGCCAATATTGTATTATGCAACACTACTGGAATTTAAAAGTAATCAATATCTGCAGTTCTATTATTTATAGAAACTCACTTAACTACAGTGTATTTAAGGGAAGAGTGAGAGGCTAGTAAATGCCTCTTAAAAGAGACAAATTGTTCTAGGCTAGAAAATGAAAGGACAGGACAATCCAACCTTACTTTTGCAGCTTTAGATGCTGTAGCTGAGTAATATGGTAAAAACATTTGTTTAGGTCTGCATCCCCCCTTACCAGACCAGATATGCAGGATCAGACAAGACTCCTGCATCAGCCTGGTCACCTGGCAGAGTCTTTGAGGGGTGAGGAAGTTTTTGGATCAGCAGTCTCTTTCCTTAGCTGGATTTGTTCAGAAGTCACTGTTAATGATACATTTCACCATCTTAACAATGTATTCCAATATATCATATTGGTTATATTGGCTGTTTTCACACCAGCCATTCTGTAAATCAATCAAATTGCTTTTCAGTGAGCCAAATGTGTACAGCATAATTCTTTCTCCAGCTTCAAAATAAAACCTTTGAACTCAATTTACTCAATTTTTACTTACCATGTTCTCTAAACAATAATTATATGAGCTCAGAAGTTATTTTTGTAATAATTTTGTATTGTTTTGCAGATAAAAACATTGTTACACACAGATACTGGAGAAAAAGAAATAGTTTAAATTATTTTCTTCTTTTGTAGTTTAAGAAGGGAAAACCCTTAAAACTTGTAAGCAGACCTTTAATGAAAGATAACTATCTTTTGAAGAGGCTGATGTCAAAGGGGCATGGAAGAAGGAGTGATTTTCACACTTAAGTGGAACTGCTTTTGAAATTGAGGGTGACAACTGATATTTTGATAAAAATAAATACATTCTTTCATTGTGCAATTAGACTAGTATTCCTGATCCTTTATTTTATTATTTTCATTGGAATAAAATGTAAAGCTTTCCAAGAAGGAGCCAAGATGCAGAGAAAGATGAGTGGTGATGGTCAAATAAATTAGCCTAATTACATCAACTAGAGCATCAGTCCTTCACTAGCAATGTTCATTATTAATGTGCTGCTTTCCTCACTAAGGTACTTTTCTCTATCAAAGACCTTTGCTTCTTGCTATAACATATTTTAAAGCAGAGAGAAACAGGACTTTAACTCACTGACTGTGGAGGTGCAATGAATAAACTAAGCAATAGAAGGCTTTTGTCAGCCTGAAATACTCCGTAGGATTATGCTTGGTAAAATAATAATAATTGTAGTGATTGCTGAGGCTTGCCATGGAAAACCTACAATTTTAAACAGCTGTGGCTCCCAAACTATAACAGATACTAGCTTGTATACCTCTACATTTACCCCCTTGAATTTGTGTTTCTCTTTGTAAAAACAGTGGATCAAATTTGCCCTTTGGGTAATTCTCCTGATTTAAATAAACATCTCTTATTTCCTCTTAATGTAGAAGCAGGGTTGACTACCTAGTCTTTGACATACTCTCAATGTGCTCATTTCTGATTAAAATTAGTAGCTGCAAAGCTATTAAGGTACCTGAATAGTTATAATTAGAACGAAACTGTCACAGTAACAAAGCAACATGAAAATGTGCTGTTCCTTTTAGGGAGGAAGAAATTGCAGAAGAACCACTTTGCAGATATAGCAGTTTGCATAGCTAATACATCTGATTAAATTTCCAGATCATTCTACATATGCAGGATGGCTTGAATTTAGAGACAAACAATCACTGGAATTTCCTTTCTGTGACAAGTCCTGCTTGCGTAAAGTATTTCCAAGCAGAACTGCAACAAGAATAGGACACTCTGAACTCTCCGAAATGTTATGACCTTATTATTTGCATTTTTTTAATAATATTTCAACACTCCTGAAACTTTGATGGTAATATTGTCATGACATGAAACAAGCTACTCTGAGTCAGCTTAAATTTAAGGAGTTTTTTTTCATAGTAAAGCCCTACCTTCAGGGAGTTGTAATTTGTTAGAATGTCTTTCCTTGGTTCTGTTCTCTTTGATGAGCCAAGGACTCCTGTCAGAATATGCATCCCAGTGAAGGTACTGTTAATCATAGAATCATAGAATGGCCCAGGTTAGAAGGGACCTCAAAGATCGTCTAGTCCCAACCCCCATGCCATGGGCAGGGACGCCACACACTAGATCTGGTTGCCCAGGGCCACATCGAACCTGGCCTTGAACACTGCCAGGGATGGGGCAGCCACAAGCTCTCTGGGCAACCTGTTCCAGTGCCTCACCACCCTCTGTGTAAAGAACCTTCTACTAATAATTGATTACAGCTCATTGGTCAAACAAAATCAGACAAATGTGTGCTCTTGTGGCCAGGTAGGCCAATGGTATTCTGGGGTGTATTAAAAGGGGTGTAGTTAGTAGATCAGCAGAAGTTCTTCTTCCCCTTTATTCTACCCTGGTAAGGACACATCTGGAATATTGTGGCCAGTTCTGGGCCCCTCACTTGAAGAAGGATAGGGAACTGCTTGAAAGAATCCAGCACAGAGCCACAAAGATGTTGAAGGGGCTGGAACATCCTCCTTCTGAGGAAAGGCTGAGGGAGCTGGGTCTTTTTAGCTTGGAGAAGAGGAGACTAAGGGGTGACCTCATATATGCTTATAAATATGTGAAGGGTGTGTGTCAGGAGGATGGGGTCAGGCTCTCCTCAGTGAAGCCCAGTGACAGGACAAGGGGCAATGGCTGTAACCTGAAGCATAGGAGGTTCCATGAGAACACAAGAAAAAAATTCTTCCCAGTTGAAGTGAGGGAGCACTGGCACAGACTGCCCAGAGAGGTTGTGGAGTCTCCTTCTATGGAGATATTCAAAACACATCTGGACGTGCTTCTGTGTGACCTGGTCTAGGGAATCCTGCTGCGGCAGGGGGGTTGGACTAGATGAGCTTTCGAGGTCCCTTCCAACTCCTAACATTCTGTGATTACTTGAAATATTATTTATTAAGGATTTGAAAGCATGTATTATAAAATATTTCATTAAAAAATGTTAAGATAGTCTGATTTTTAAAAATATGTATCTGGACCAATAATCAACATTGCTCACATAGTTTACCAAGAGAATCAGTGACCCTCAAACTGCATGTTTCTAAAAAAGAGTTTGTGCATTTTAATGCAACGAAACAATCTCATATTGTCTGCTGAACTTAATTACATCTGGATGAGCAACTGCAGAGGACATTTTCAGAAGGAAAGATAAATCTGTGTTGTGCAGAGATGCAGCTCTCCGTGGCCTTTGCTTTACTGGCGTGAATGAGAGCACTGGTGTAACAATAGGGATACAAAAATAGACAATATTTTGTGTTGAGATTTGTGATATCTTTGCATATTCAGAGATTTTAAAAAGTGGAAACCCAACTGTATCAGCATCATCCCACAGGAGATAAGCTGATTCTACTACTTCCTATTTGAGAATTTTTACTCATGCTTTCCTCATCCTTTTTTCTTAGGGATCTGAGGCAAAACTGTGTATGTCTCAAAGCATGAAACGCCTGGAAATGTAGCTGTGTCTTTACTGATGAGTGTGGCAACTTGTCACCAGTGGGTCTTCTCTTCAACAACTAGTGAACAAGGCACCTGCAAGTGGAAAAGAGACAAGAAAGGGCAAGTATTCCTAGCCCATAATTGATTTTATAGCAGAATGTGACATTGTGGTTCCCAGGAGCTCCCTACAGCAACATAGACTAGCTTATACCCTGAGTCAAAAAATAAATGGAGAAGGGATTAAAACTGCAACTTTGATTTTAACTGTACAACATCAAAACCTTGCCCTGTCTGGTAACAATGTAGCAAGGGCCTGTTTTTGACAGTGACTGACCCAGCCCTGCCTCCTAGCTCAATAAAACAGTAATGTATAGGCTTCCAGCAGGGCAGCTGCTCCCTGTGCCGTCCCAAGTGTTCAGCTCCTGTCACAAGAGCTCTTGCAAACCTTCCCAGTGTGTCTGGTAATATGAGCATTAAAATGAAAGCCAGGAAAGCTCAACTCTTAATTCCAGACCTGGCATTCACTTGCCATGTCTAATTATATGTTGCATTAAGCATTCATGAAGAAAAATGTCCATAAGTGATTGACTATAATAAAAGGGATTTAACAGTCTGTCCACAGTTCAAGTTGCATGCCAGATAAGCAAAGTTTGCACTGTGGTTCTGACTCTAGTCATCACAATGTGCCCATGTGTTCCAGCTACTCTCTTCTTACCTTGGGTGAAAACTGGTATGAAATGTGTTCTTTTTTCTTTATGTGCAACACTACTCTCTGTCTGTATGGTGGGCTTTAGAAACCTGTTATGCTGTACATGGGTTTCCCAGGCAACACTTGCAGTACAGGCTTCAGTATCTGAGTTATTTGTGTTGACAAACCACATGCAATCTCCCATTGCTACAATTGTTCACTCTAGCACTTTATGGTTCTCGAATTTTTATAAGAGTGAAGGTTATGTATCATTTAATAGGCAAAGAAGCTAAGGCAGCTAGTGATAAATCTGCTCTGGTACATGGCTATTGCAGAAGCTACCATGCTAAGCTTTCTCCTTATGGGTGTGTTGTTTGTTTATTTCGCTTGTCAATGGAAAATGCAAGAGTGATTTTGAAAATTTTCACCCACTGCATTTACATATTCATAACTTGAAAGAGAATTAATGAATAAATAAAAAATAAAAGCATTCAAGTAAAAGCATTAACAAAATTAATACTAGATCATACATTTTTCATCTTTAGTCAAAAGAAAGGAAAGAAAACATTTTATTTTAAACTAGCTTTCTTTATGATATCACTATTATTGAAGTAAAAAGAGAAAGAGAGCCTGAAATCTGCAAACAAGAGTTTAGTGAGGACAAAGATCTGCTAATTCTGTAGCAACTACACAAAAACCTGCGAGCAGTACACAGCATGTGCTCATCATTCACACATGCTCTTCCTCTTTAAATCTGTGCTAGACACAAGGTCTCACCAGTAGGACAGGACACACCATGACCATGACCCATCTCTCTGCCCTGGGTGCTGGGCGCTTTTGGAGGAGTTTGCCTCTGCCTCAGCCCTTCTGCAGAAATCTCCCCACCTCTACCCCCGCCTCCCAGCAGAGTGGAATTCTTCTCTGTCTCTATTGGAAGAGGACGTTGGGGTCTGTACACCTCAGGAGACTCAGAAATGACTTCTCCACCTCCTTTCCCCTCACTTTTGGAATAGTTCTAGTTGTACAGCAAGATTGATTTTATCCATTTAGAAGAGTGCAAACATCAAAGAAACAGCAGCTTTTGTAAAGGACCAAAACAAAGCTAGTTTAAACTTTTTCTTAACAGCAATCCTGAAGGACCCAGGACAGGAAAATTAATGGAAGAAGATGCAGTTTAAGTTACTGAAAGCATTGGCAGACAGCCACTTAATCCCAGAATTGTCATGTCAACTTAAACACTTCCCTTGGCAGGGATTCAATTTTTCTTGTCTCTCCTGGGAGCTTGAAAAGGTCAGAGAGAGAACATTACACTGTGTTCACATACAGGCTTGATTGCCTTTCTAGAAAGCTGTCTAAGCTTGAGGCTTCAGCTTAGCAATTCAGGAATGGAAACAGCCAGGTAACCTAACTGGAATGGATGCTGTGCAGCTGTTGTTAACACTAGAAGCCCATGAGAGGCAGCTGTAATCCTCAGTGAGTCTTCAATGGGTGCTAGACATTGGGGTCCTCATACAGCCCTTGGAGCTGCCTCAGCTGTCAAGGCTACCACTAGTCATTTTAAGTTTTCTGATTGCATTCAGTGCACTTCCCTGTGTTGTTGGAACTGGAGCATGTTTCACCCTGATGATATCCTGGAGATACTTTTCCTGGCCTAAGAAAACAGGGAGTTTTACTCTTGAATCTTGTGGTTTGTGTCTGGTTGCCCTGTTTCTGTATCTGGTGAAACAGGTCTCTCTCCATCTTAAAGATTAGAAGGGAACAGAAGAAATATCTGATCTATATTTGTTCACCTCTGTATCCTACAAAGCATGCAAATAACCTACACCTTTCCCAGATCAGATGTGTCGCAGAACACTACTATCACTGTGCAACAAAACTACACTCAGAGCCACAGCAGATAAAACCCCCCTTTCTTCTATGTGTGAAGGTGGTCTATGTGTTTACAACCTCAAGGCTTTTTCATTACAATTTGTTATATTTACTAATGGCATGGAAAATGAGCATGGAAAACCTCCAGCTGGGACAAAACACAAGAACCATCTGCTTGTGAGGAAGGACTGTGGCAGGCTCATGGTGGAGGGCTCTCTTCTCTCCATTGCTCCCTCCATGCCCAGCTCGCATTTCTGCCCAGCCCTTCATGCGAACAGGGATGGGGGCTCTATCTGCAAATACAACACCCATCAGATTGGGAAAATTGCACATCAATACAAGAAGTTTACCTCTTGCCCAGTCATTTCTTTGCATGCAGGAAAACATGCACACATACATGAGTCTCTATTCACAGAAAGAACTGTAGCATAACCCAGGATGAAAAATCTGCAATTCATCTTACTGAACTGCACTTCCTTGAGAAGCCAGGGAAAGGAGGTTGAAGCAACATGCACTTAAGCTGGGCTGCAGCCCAGAGGAGGGTGCAGCCAGGGCCTAGGGAATGTAAACATGTGTTCTGCATCCCCCACATAACTGTCTGCCTCCTCCCTGACTCTCCTGGCTTTGGAGGCACACCAGAAAATGTTATTCCCAATACAAACACAGTGCAGGGCAGTCAATAGGAAAAGCAGAAGGGCCTATGCTCTGCCTTAGTTCATTTTACCAAATGAATACACTCCCTCCATGTCAACATGCCCTCCCTCCTCTGACTTTCCAGGGAGCATTTTTGCTCCTTGTCATCCACAACATCTTCTAGAACCTGCCAGGACTGCCAAAAATCTTCTCTAAAAACTTGGTAAAGGTTTCTACTCTCCACCCATGAACATGCCAAAGCTGGCCTTGGCTTATCACCACACTTCCAGAAGAGAGACGCTCCTTTTCTGAGCTACTGCTTACCATCCATTTTGTCACTGCTGAACAATGAGTGAAAGAACATTTTGTCCCCCAACCAGTCCACTCAGTCTAATAAATTTTCATAGTCACTTTGAGAAATTCAACAAAAGGATATTGCCTTTTCTTTTTTTTCCTCTTGATGTCACCTATATCATAAACTTCATAGTTTTCAGGAAGTTTAAATGTTCAAAGGAAGGATTAGGAATGAATCTGCTTTTGTTCCTATATGAAAATTTCATAAAATCTAGTTTAATATAAATAAATTTCTGTGACACATACTCATGATTTCATATTTTTAAAAGTATCTTGTTTCTTAATACTTTCTAATAATTCAATGTGTCTGTAAATGCCTAGTCATTGGCTATACTCTTCATTACACTGAGCCCACATGGATGTGATCATCAAAACTGGGGCTAGACAACTGAGCCTTCTGCCAGAAAGCCACACACATCAGTGGATACAGATGAAGAAAGAACAGTTTTATATTATGACATTTTTTAGAGGTGATACAGATTGATTTGTTACATTTTTTCAAGTAATCATGAACATTTTTGTTCTTTTATTTTTCTCCCAGGTATTCCACCTTTATGAAATTCACAGGACAATATAAGGATGTATATTTTTACAAAGCATAAATCCTCCTCTTTTGTCTCCTAAACTGGCATTTCTAGTTGCTGAATAAAATTATGATTACTTTTGTCATACACTGCATATTAGCACTGGCTGATCAAAGACAAACTTTGTCAGACAAGTGCCAGAGTAAACATGTACATTTTAAGGAAGTTTAGACTTTGAACTCAAGGAATAAAAATTGGAACTCCAAACTCACCTTGATATTAGGCCATATTTTGAAAGAAGACAATGAGGGAAAAATCTACACTTTAAATAGTCACTTTTTTGTGGTTGATATTGAAATCCTGTGGATGTTCATAAAAGTAGTAAAGGGAAGAAGTGAGCACCAAACTATAAAATGGCTCGTTGCAGTTTTTCACTGATAGATCAAAAAAGAAACACATCAGAAAACAAAAATTAATGACCTTTTTTACTGTTTTCAGACAGATTTATTCCCATCCAGACGCCTTGGAACCATCCTAAAATAATTTTTCAAAACCTGCAAGCTGTCGAGTTACTGGAGGAAGGGTTGGAAAGCACATTTAGCTCATAAAGAAACCAAAGAATGTCATTGAGTATTGTATCTTTGTAGTAAGTGACTCACAACTACAAGCTGGATAGGCTACTTGCTGTCTGTATCTTGAAATGGCTCATTTATTGGGAAAATTTTATCCTGAACTTATCTAGATCTCTTGTAACAGAATATACCCCTCAGGATGCAACCATGCTCCCCATGCAGCACTCCCTAGTACTGGAACTGGCTTTTTAATTTTGAAATTATGCCTGTGGTCAGTCATGGACCCAAAACTCCATAATCTTGGTGCATTATCCTTACAAGTTAGCTGAAGAGTTTCAATTTTATTTCTTGCACAAAGCTGTAAGAAATTGTTCAGTGTATTCAGGCATCCAAGAGGGAACTGAACTTGTGAGGCTCTGACTTCTGCACATTCAGAGATCTAAACATAAAACAATGATACAAATCTCTATTTAAATATGCACTTATAGCTCTCTGCTAAATACAAAAAAGAACTCCCAGATAGTATTTTTATTTCTGTGTGGTTCTACTGCAGGTATGCATTTCATTCTCCAAGTGTCATGTAGCAATATTTATCCAGTTATTCAAGTTTTGTATAACACATACACTTTTAGTTTTAGATAAAATGTCAACATTGGAATACCAATACCATAATATTCTTTCTGAAAAACCATAAAGATTGCACTGTAAAAATCAAATATATCAAATATATTCCTGCCATGGAATACCATACGATAGCTCCTGCCAGGCTTTCAGCACTGTCGTTAAGAAATGGCTTTAAATTCACTGTGTCTGTAGACAATGTCTGGAGCAACCCTTGGCCAACCCCTGTGCGCTGCAGCATTGACTGGCCATGCAGTTGCCTGGGTCACAATAAGAACTGCACCCTTCACCAAGTGTGGATAGTGGCCCACAGAGTGATCCCTCTATTTCAGCCATGAGGCAGCAGAACAGAATTCATCCTCGATGCCAGTCCTGACAATGTCTAAGTTAAAAACCTTGTGTTTGCCCCATACATGATCTAAGGAATACAGGTAATCGAGGCTGCAGCTATTACCGCACAATTAGAAAGTGTAATGCAGAGTGAGATATCCCAAGAGCAGAAAGTACTTAAGGGCATTTTTCCCTATTCTTCTTACTCATTGTAGATTATGTCTGTTAGTGATTTAGCTTAGATGAGGAGTGACACTTTGAATTGAACATCCTCTAGTCCCTGCAGCCCTCATGTTTGCTTCACATAACAGTGTCCAAATACACAAACTGGATTCCTTCAGAATAAAACAAAGCCGGAAGATACTCTCCAGCAGCGCATCTAGCAGTGCTCCCATCAGTAACAGAGATTCATCACACAGGACCAGATCAGATCAGTCCAAGTAAAACCATGAAAATGAATAGCAAGGATACCAGATCTTCAGCAGTAACTGTTCTGCTCTGTAGATCTGCTCTTACTGATCTACACTAGTGATTAACATACAAGCCTTACCTGCATGAGTTCAAAACATGTGGGCATTTTGATACTGAATGCTTGCCAGACAGAGTATGACTGAGTATGCATCTCTTACCTCATAAACTACCTAGACTAATCCCTTTGTGTGATGGACATCTGTTACATCTTCTGTTCAGCATCATATGAGTTTCTTGGACAAAGTCCACCATTTAGATTTTGGCTAGTATACATGCTTATTTTCAAAGGAGTTTTTAATCCACTGATGTTTAAAAGATTTATTGGTTTAATTATTAGTTTATTTTCTGTTTTATTAGTACCCTTTGAAGTTACTGGTTATTACAAAGCTTCTATGAAGGCTGTTAATTACTCATGCCATTCAGAGATCTATCAAAGTATGATTTAAGGCAGCACATACATTGCTTGATGAAGAAAAGATCATAAATTCTTTTTCACTCATGAAAGAGAACATTTTGCAGAATGTTTTCATAGTGGTGAAATGAATAATAAGTCTACATTGAGACTGTCTGAGGGAACATAAAGCAGAGGAAAGGAGAGATGTGAATTTTCTAAGTGCCTTTCTCTGCTGGGTATGGAAGAATATCTGGGTAAGAACATTACCAGATGCCTTGGCAGTGGAGCACCCCTGTTGGAGACTGAGGTCTGCTGTGCTGACAGAACAACACTCAAGTAACTTCCAAATGAACTTCATATTCTCACTGTAAGATAGAAAATGGTGTCTAATCTCTACACCCAGAAGAATTACTGTTGCATACTGAATGAAGTTACTTCTCTTTCAGAAGAAGTATGGTAGGTAATAGGGAGTGCTCATGGGGCTCTGCAAACTGGAAAAATACATGGCTTTAACCATGAAGAAAGATTTTAAAGCTTATCATGCATTCAGTTACATTACTTTCTAATGCTGAATGGTGCATGCTAAGTTACTAGCTTTCTTCTGTAAGAAAATCAGTAGTCTGCAACAAACATCACATCGCTATAAAAACCTGCAAAAATTTGGAAATGTTGATTTTCATTGTCTTCTAAGCAGAAGAAAAGTAGAGAGCATCTACAGGCATGTCCAGATTTAAAATATTAGTTCAATCTTTGCCCATGAGTCTTGGAAAAGGTATTATATCTCAGTGGAAGAATTGATAAAAAGTTTTTTTGATGTGCTAATGAAATTCATACTGACACTGGAAAGCTGAGCCAAGTGTCAGGCTACCAAATGAAAGAGGTCACATTTTAGGAAGCTGATTAAATGTGAATGACTGAAAACAGTGGGAGTTACATGCTTTCAACAGCTCTCTAAAGCAGACAATATTTAGAAACTGAACTGCCAACTTAATATTAGTCTAGATGTTAAAGATAAAAAGCATTACAATGATCAGTTTATCAAATTGCAATCCTAAATCTATTCCAAAGTATAAATGCCTTCACAAATCCAGCCTTCAAATACAGCCTTCACCTTTTGGCAGTAAAACGGCATCAGAGAATCCAACTCTGAAATGAAACCTCTCATATCCCTTAACACAGAATGACAGAAAGATTTTGCATCTAAGTTCTAGAAGACTATCAGAGTAGGTGCTGACAAGGTTGTTAACTCTTAGAAGAAAATTATTCAGGGTACACCCTATTGCATCTCTGTCTCATAACCTGAAGATGTTCTCACTGACATCTCTGACACAACCCCACTGGGATTGCACTGAGAGCAACTCTCTCAGGTCCAGATCTAAATTAGATCATCACAAGGTAAAAGCAGTGCTTTGCAACTTCTCATTGTAAGAACAGTCCCAACCTGAAGCACTTGGTTCAGTGTGCTGTGACTATCTGTTCCATGTAATGAGCAACATTATCATCTTTGCTTCTGGATGGACTGAAAGATTGCCAAAAGCTATAGATAAACATTATCAAACCTGGAGTTACTACACTGGTTACACTGATGCAATGTGATACTATTCAGAATGATTCCCTAATCAGGAAAGTTGTACCATGCTTGCTGTTGGGCTGTGGAGGAGAAGCTGCTGTCTCTTCCACCCTTGATTCACACAATCTCTAGCATTTACCCTTGCAAGAGAAGAGAGAAATGAGATTCTCACTGGAGTTTCACCTAATCACATTCTCAGATAAAACAGCCACAGCCCAACTCACAACCAAAAGCCTTTACCCACAGTTTGCAGAAGGACAAGACAGCAGAAACAAAAAGATATTACATTGCAGATGCCTGAGAAAATGACAAGGGAACAACTTTCTAGCACATTCTTACTTTTGGGCTACAAAACACATGGTCGATTTTCATGTGCATGTTGCATGGCAGAAAAGCCATACCTCTGTCACAGCCTAAAGCTATCTCTCTGTCTTTCCCTATCAGTGCTGTGACTGTGACATATAGTGCCACTATGAAATGGCCCCAGCAAACCCCTCTAAACTGATTTCCTTGCTTTTGATGTAAATTGTTCAAAAAAAGTAGTTCCCATTAGGTTGTTCTGATGTTAGAACTTGGGAGCTTCATGCAAATGTAGTCTTCTTTCTTTCTCAGTACAAACATACTAATATGATTGTCCTGCCTTGGTCTTTTCCTCACTTTTCATCAGTATGTGACCTCTTTGCATCAGTATATTCATGTTGCCTGAACCATTTGGAAAAAAAATTAATCTCGAACATATTTTAACACATTTCTTAGTGTTTATAAAGAAAAACTATTAAAACTGAGTGCAGGAAGGGTCAAAAGGTTGTGAGAAAGCCCTGGTTGGGAGGGATCTGGATGTTTCAGGAACGGTATGAAGCTTTAGAGGTTAGGTAAGTAGGCCTGTGTGTCCCTTAACCCATCTTTTCTCCACTTATTGTAAGGCTGAGGGGTTTTTGGTGGTGGTGGTGATGTTTTTTAAAATGTTTATCTAAATATTAATATATTTCTCTAATGGATCTCATAAATGTGAATGTGCCTTTGATGAAATGGGTAATAAAACTCTAAGTTTGTGTCATTCCCCTAATTTGTGGACTTGAAGTCATTTTCTTGTAAACAAATAAACGTTGGTCATGTGACATTTTAAAGTAGAGCAAGACTTAAATATTATATATCTTCATAATCATAGTATCTTTCTCTTGATGTACATGTTACTTATATTCTGCCTTATATTTGTGTCTGTAAGTAAATTGCTGAGTTTGAGCCCATGTGTCTGTAAAAACAATTTAGCCTCCAAAACATGTAACACTTAAATATAGAAATAAGGCCAAAAGTACCCTCATGAAATTAAAACAATTTCAGAGCTCTTATTTAATTGAGTACCAATTAGGATGCATTTGCCTGTAGTAATATCCTAGCTGATTCAGCAAACATCATTAGCTATAAACAACTTCCAAATCTGTTCCATTTTCCCCAACCCAATGCATTCTTTAAATGTAACTGAAGAGCATGATTTCCCTCTATCACAATGGATTAACATAAAGCATAGGTTTAACAATCAATTTCTGAAAGATATATCTTTGGTTCTGCCATGGCAATTAAAGCCATTACCAACTGCCTGCTTTAATTTTGCAACAGATTACAATGGAGATCTACACAACCCATTAATATAACAGGAGGCTTCCAGTGCTCCTCTTTACACTTCACAAGTCAGTAAGAACATTATCAAATCTTATTATTATCTTATCAAATAGACAACCAAAGGATTCTGATAGCTGCAAGCTACAACTACTCTTATCTATTTATTTAGAATGATGCAGGAACCAGTGGTAAAGATTAGTCACATTAATATTGACAATGACATGCACAGAAAAAGCTCTTATCTGGTCTACAACCACAGATGCCTAAACTTATTTGTGAAAGCTGTAGAGCACACTTAAACAAAGATGTCTCTGTTGTAACTAGCAAAATGCAAAACTATCAGGAGGTTTTATCTGAGAAATCAGTATGTGTGAAGTCAAATTTGGATGACAAGGTGAGGGTACACCAGAAGATACAAAGCATGAGCAGTCACAGAATCACAGAATCATTACGGTTGGAAAGGACCCTCAAGATCATCTAGTCCAACCAATAGCCCTACACTACTCTTACCCCTAAATCATCCCCTGAAGAAACACATCTATCCTCTTCTTAAAAACCTCCAGGGACGGTG
>VWZX01001516.1:0-34722 GCA_013399015.1 Galbula dea | reverse complement strand
GTGTCATCTGCAAACTTACTAAGGGTGCACTCTATCCCCTCATCCAAGTCAGCAATAAAGATGTTGAACAGGAGAGGCCCCAACACTGACCCCTGAGGGACACCACTCATGACCGGCCGCCAACCAGACTTGACTCCATTGAGCACAACCCTCTTCCCGTCTCTAAAGAGCAGAAACACAGACACACAAAACAAACAAATCCCATCAACTGCACTTGCTGTTTTCTACCTAAATTATCCAAGCACTGAACAGTGCTGCAAAGATCCTGTTTACGGGTTCAATGCCTACTTTCAGATTCTGCCTTGCACAGATTATGTTGGCTAGAAGACAACAAAATAAAAAAGTACCAAAACCAGCTTTCTGTGCCAGGGTTATCCAAGCCACCGACCCCGAGTGCATTGAAAAGAAGCAGGTGTTCAACCACATAGTTTCAGATTTATTATTATTCCTTGAGCTTTGGTGGTTTTTCCTCCACAGGTGGTTAGCAATGTTTTTGAACAGAATGCCTCCTTTCTGCACTTCTAATGCTTAGGAAATAAATAGGTGTGCATTTAATGCTGTAATATGATAGTATCATGGCTGAAAAATTAGGAGTCACAGTCAGCTACCTGAACTCTGGAAAAACAATATGATGGACAAATGTAGCTGCTGGGGCTACAAAGGACAAGAGGGGAGAGGGATATGATTACATTCAACAGACATGAGAACTAGTTAAAAACAGGAAGGAAATTATTAGGTCTTGATGATTATAGTTCCTTCAGAAGCAATCAGAAACATAAATCGTTCAGGTTAGCCTTTGTGAAAACCATTGTCAAGGTAAAGGAAGTCATGCACTGGGATGCTGTCTGATGACAATCTTTAATATTAACTATATCAAGACCAAATATGGTATAAGTACCTTGATTAGGCTTTGGCCAAAGGAGTGGATTTCATGGGTAACTTTAGCTTATGATGGAAAATGAGTACTGACAAAAAAATCACTGCTTTAAACCAAACCTAAACCATTGCAAGAAGAACAACCAGCCAATCTCCTGAAATTAATATAGTGAAGTTCAGTGTGAAATGCTGACCCTTGGTTGACAGAGCAGTTTGGTATAGACATACAGGGCAAACCAAAAAGTAGATAGGTTTAATTAGCAGACAATGGAGGAAGAGGAGCATCTCATGCAGCAGAAAACTCTCCCTGGGAACAGAGGACAAACATTATTAAACAGCTTTTGAAATGTTTCTAATAGGCACAGAGTAAAGGTTTAATTTTTTCAATACCTCCAAACAAGCCATTTGCAGTAGTTTACGATGATTGTGCTTATCTTAGAGAGCAATATCAATACATCAGACTGAATTCTTACAACACACCCCTAAGTCTATCACTAGCAATTCTGAAAAATGACAGTAGAAGTCTTTGTGGTAAATTCATTACTTGACAGTGCTTTGGAAATGTGCTCTACAAGTACTTAATATGAGTCAACAAATGAAAGTCCTTGGACAGGACCACAAGGAGAAAATAAAACAATTTATAATAACAGGGAAGCCCAACAGATACTGAGAAATAGGAAATGTGACTGATGGCACAGGAATGAGTTAAGAAGGTCATTTTACTCTTCCTGACCCTGAGACAGCAAGCTGAAGGAGATATACTCTGAGCTAGTCATCTTCTGGTCAGCAAAGGCCCCTAAAGCCCTTTTAGAAACCGCAATAGTAGTACTTTCCCTGAGAAGTCTTGTACACAGAGCTAACCATTCAAATGGCCAAGAAAGAGGCAACATTTTTGTTTTGTTTTCTCAAGTAAAATTAACTTTTCAAAGGCAAATTCTGTGCTCAGGACCTAATATAAATAACTCAACGAGTTCACAGATCATGGAATAGTAGGGCTTGGAGAGGACCTCTGGATATCATCTAGTCCAATACCCCTGCCAAAGCAGGTTCACTTAGATCAGGTTGCACAGGAATGTATCCAGGCAGGTTGTGAAAGTCTCCAGAGAAGCAGCAACCTTGGCAGCTTGTTCCAGTGCTCCCTCACCCTCAAACTGAAGAAGTTTCTCTTTATGTTTAGGTGGAACTTCCTATGTTCTTTTTTTCCCCATTGCCCCTTGCCCTGTCACTGGACACCACTGGAAAGAGAATGGCCCCATCCCCTTGTCACCTGCCCTTTAGCTATGTATAAGCATTGATAAGATCCCTTCTTTGTCTTCTCTTTTCCAGGCTAAAAAGCCCCAGACCTCTCAGCCTTTCCTTATAAAAGAGATGTTCCACCCACTTAATCATCTTTGTATCCTCTGCTGGACTTTTTCTAGTACTTTCCTGTCTCTGCTGAACAGGGGAGCCCAGAACTGGACACAATAATCCAGATGTGGCTTCGCTAGGGCAGAGAAGGAGAGCGTGGAAGGCAAGGTCCAAAAGGCCTGTGAGGCAAGTCCTTTTGGCCCCTAAATTAGAAGCACTACGCCTTTAAGCATTAACTAGTAGACAACGGATATTGTTCAAGCAGAACGACCAGGGTGCTTTGAGGATGAGGAACTCTTGCTTGTGGTTGACAACTGTTGCTTTGGGTAACTACAAACTGGTACAAACTGACTAAGAGGGAACCCTGAACTATGAAGGCTATGCAGAACTTGGCGTCAAACATCAGACATCACACTACTGGGGGGCTCTAGACATCCAGGCCCACCTAGCGTTGGAACTGCACATGAGCCAAGAGAACATGCAACAATTTGTGTATGAGCAAAGTGGGTATGTGATGGGCATGTGAATACCTGCAAGGAAGCTATGTGTCATTGTCAAGGGAGACCAGGACCAGGCAACAAACAGAACCATGGGAGGTATAAAACCATAACAGCTACACAGTCTTCAAACATTCCCTGCTACTGCAGAAGGATCATCATAGAAGGATCATTGCAGAAATATCATTGCAGAATCACCTCTGAGACCTGGGAATTGTTGGATTTCCTTCAGTGGCAGCTATCACTCTTTTCTTTGACTATATTTTCTTCCTTTTCTCCATTTTCTTCTTTTCCACTTTATTCTTTCAAGGTAACAAGATTACATTTAATAAATTGGTTAATTGAGCAGTGACATCTGGCCTCCTTTGTGCCTTAATTCTCTGAGATGTTATAAAATTACCTTTAGGGTTTATTGGGCCCTAACAGAGAGGAACCTCCCTCAACTTGCTGGTTACACTCTTCTTAGTACCGTTAGCCTTCCTGGCTACAAGAGCACACTGCTGGCTCATGGTTAACTTGTTGTCCACCAGGACAATTCAAAGAGAGATGCTAGCTGCTGGAAGGATGCTGAACTACAGAAGGCTTTCTGGGAAAGGATAAAGGAGGTATGATTTTCAGGGAATTCAGTGAAAAAAAACCAGAAGGCAAATAAGAAAGCTTCATTGGTTCTCCTTTTCTTGTTCTCGGTGCTCTCTCTCTGGCATGGTGACTTCAAGCCAATTCTGTTAAGGTACATACACCTCGGCAAAGCACCAAGGGCAAATCTTAAAGGTGTCTGTAAATTTCAGATTTCAAAGATTTCAGAACTACTGAAATCCATGGAGACCACAGCAGAAGATGATCTTGTCAGCATGACAGAGCAGTCACCCTAGAGGTTGCAGAGGCTCAAGATTTTACAGTGGAAGTAATCAAGCAGGGAGCCTCCAAGACTTTGTCAGGCAGGAAATTGTGCTAGGGGACACCAGTGTGCACAGAGGCTTGTTTTCCATGTTGAAGACAGAAAAAAAATAAAACCTGCAAGAAGCATGGAACAAGACTTTTTTCACCTTCAAAGAGGGATGGGTTTCTTTTAACTTCTGGTGCTAGGCACTGAAACAACAGGTAAAACTGCAACCACAGGAAATACTGAGAAGTGATGCCTGCAGGCAACTCTCTCAGAACTGTCATCCTTCCCCAACCCTGGAGTCCACAGAAAAGAAGAATATTTCAGCATGTGATAAGAGTCAGCAAATTAAAGCTCTCATGGACCAAAGGAAAATAAAGCAAACTCTACCATGGGATTCACATTAAGCTTTTTTTCCCTCTTGTTATTAGAGGAACTAGCTTGAATATCTGTAGTGATCATAACTGTTATGTTACCATGTAGAAAGGAAAGCTTTTGTAGTGAAGTCACAACCACAGGCTCTTAGTGATTAACAGCTCAAAAATGGCACTTTCAACTCCATCCAGATATTAAAAACATTGCTGCAATGTGCCTTGTAATTGACCCAGCCCAGCTTGCAAGAAAACAAAATTCATATAGAAAGTGTTTCCTTAAAAAAGCACTATGAAGTCCAGGAACAAATATATTGTGGGACTAATGGGACCATAACCCTTATTTTTCCATGTAACACATGGACTCCCACATCCCTCATACTGTCCTGTGGCTACTCTCTCCATTTAGGTCAGGGCTGTATATCTCCCTTTACTGGCCAAACCTAGCATGATGAAGGCAAATAGAGTAATCACTAGATCCACACCTAACAAAATAAACTAAGGAAACAACTCAAAGACTGATTTAGAAAAAGTTTTTTAGTGACTTTAGGCATACAAACCAGAATGATTGCACTGTGAAATCAAAAAGACAATATTGATATACATGTGGCTTGTTTTATATAATTGTATTTTAATTTCTTGAATCAATTACATCCTCTCTGCTGTGCCAAATCCAATATACAATTAATTTTTATCAAATGTTTATTATTGTTACTCATGAGGCTTGAGGAGTGGGATACACCAATATACATGTACAAAACTCACTTTTGTTTGCATACTTCAGCTGACACTGCACCAGCTTTTTAGGGTAGCTCAAAGTATCATTACACTCTCAGTATCCCAATGGGGTTTAACTGTAACAGTTTAGCTTACCTACTCAAGCCAGAAACTGCTGTGAAATAATGATTTTTCTGAACAAAGTGAAAAATATAAGAAGTATATTTTGCTATCATCCTGCTTTTTTTTTTTTTCCTGTGTTTCTGGAAAGATATGGACTATCTTTATTTTCACGTCTGGAATTTACTGGAATAGAAAATCCTAGTGAATTGTTCTTGCTGCCAAAGAAAGCATCATATAATTACTACTGTGATTGTTGCAGATTTTAGGACCATGCAGGCATGAGAGAGAAGATAAAGATAAGAGAGTGTTTTTCCACGTTACATCTGAGAAAACAAGAGTAATCATCATATAAATGAGTGTATTTTTCTCAATTGTCAGAGCTACAAGTCCCCTTGTGTTAACAAGTGGAAAATAACACATTCATTGCAGCCAACCTAAAATAATCCCAGTGTGAAAAAAAGCAGTAGTAGACCTGCCAAGACATACAGCGTCCCAGTGTGACCACACAGACTGCATTGGTCACGAGCGAAGAAGAGTGCACAGTTACACTGAAATAATGATAGGGCTGCCAACGTTGCTGGGAACCACAGTTTATACCGCAAACTAGCAGAATATCACACCTGCACATTGACAGGTGTTTACTTGAATGTTTGAAAACTTATGAAGTTAAATCATTAAGCTGCTGGAAAAATGGTGCATGTCTGGGGTCTTGACACATGGAATAGGTTTTCCATCATGTGTTTTGTTCAAATTCAGTGTAATTTCAAAAATTACATCTTCTCTTGATCTTTAATATGTTCATTTGTCCAATGGTCTCATCACACTTGTATTTGTTGATTAAGGAAGCTCAATGGTATGAATTAAATAGTAATCGCTCACAGAACAAGAATTGCTAGAGAAAGTTGTCAGCTCATTGAAATGCACAGATCTGTATCCCAGGAGTGTCTTACTAGAAATATCTTCGTTATTTTCATGGCTTAACTCTGTCTTATACTTTCCCAATTAATAAGATTTCATAACCCCTGAGATTTATGTGCAAGCAGGATTTGTCAGTAAATTTTGAATTCAAGATACTCAAGAAAGGTAACTGTTTTGGCTAATAAATCCCTCAAGTAACAATCAGTGTTATCAATGTTTTATACGTAGTTTAAGATTCCAGTAAAGTTACGAAATGTCATCTTTTATACATTCAGCCAAACACACTCATAAGGTTTAATTCCTAGAAATGCAGAAATTTGCCCTGCCTACTGAAAATGCAACCAACAGGAGGTTTTGACAGTTAAGGCGGTGTCCCTCACAGGACTGACCAGTGTTCCTTGATACTGCACTGACAGTGCAACAAGGCTGTTACAACCCCAAAGGCTTCATCCTGAGCCAATGAAGTGAGGAACAAACTCTTGCAGATGTAGATCCAGGAAAATTTCAAACATATGTAAAAGAAGAAAAAAAAGGGGAAAAAAGAAAGGGCAGACCTTTTACATCCTTTATTCCTTCTCTATACACTATATTTTAGGCTTCACACTATCTCTGAAACTATCATTCATACTGAGACCAATCAGCTCAATTAGGGAAAGACTGACTGACATAACCTCTCCTTTTCTTGTCTGAGGACAGCAGGTTTGTACAGAACATAACAGAGGCCAACAGCATGCCTGTGGTTCAGGGGTCAGTTAAGATATGGTGGGTTTTTCTGAAGTCCTATTATCTACCACCTAATGATAACACGGCTTAGAAAACCATAAAATCAGAGAACCTGATTTCAACCTATTTTGTCCTTGTGTCCACACATCATACAGATTTATTCCATTTAATAATTCACTCAGTTGTTGCATGAAGTGAAATGTTCCCTGGTGTATTGCAGACCTTATATCTGAAGTTTGGAGTTGGCACAGGCTCCATTCTGGCATTTATGAATATTTGATCCTGAACAAGGTGAAGTGGTAAGGAGATCTTGTACACTTGTCTGCAAATCCAGATTTTCATGTTTTTCCTATATAGTAACTCAAATACATCCAGCAGAATTGGTAAGACAGTATAAAGGTAGAATCACAGAATGGTCTGTTTGAAAGGGACCTTTAAAGATCTTCATGAATCCCTTCCAGACACAGGCAGAGGTGTCTTCCACTAGATCAGGTTGCCCAAAACTCCATCAGACCTTGGGCTTTGAACAACCTGATCTTAGGAAGGAATTAGCAACAAAAAATTAAACCATTCATAACATCTTTGCAGTAAACACTGCAGTCCTTTTGTTTATACTAGAATTTAGTGGAATTTGTCATAGTTTGAATAAAGCATTTTAGAAACTACTCAGTCAAGACCTGAGATAGTTTTAGTTTATATTCAAGAAATACTGTCAAGGAAAAACAGCATGAGTTTTTATCTATGCTGTGTTTGCAGCGTTTTCTACTTGCACTTCACTCATTAAATAGTGAAGCTACACTATTTAGTTTTCTGGTTTTCCTTCAGCTTTGCTTTCCACCATTTCTGCTTTTTCTTGCCTCTCCCTCTTTTTTTTTTTTTTATGTGTGTGTTTCTATGTCCTTTTACAGTAGCACAGTGCCAGCAGGATTCCAAAACTCTGGGAGCCTGTTTAAACTTCAAACCAAAGACAAGTGCAGTAATCCTCTAAGCTGTGAAACCATTTCTGTTCAGGTTAGGGTTTTTGTTTGTTTTTAAACCCTGCTTTTTCTTCAAAAAATCCTACCTATCTGTGGCTTAAGTTGACCGACAGTCCTCTGAAAATTGTAATTGATGGCAGCATAGCTGATGAGCCAGTTGCTATCCTTCAAGTTTTCTGAGTTTTACTCCAATATCACAACTGCTTGTGCCTCTTAATTAATTTTGACTTTATAGAAACTCTTCATGACATAGTTTAAGACATACTAGTTGGACCTGAAGGGGGAAAATAAATAATCAAGAGAAGGTGTCGTGCAATATTCTGAATGCCAGATTTACAGCCTTAGCAGCAGCTTCTTAGATCAGGTAAGAATCACAATGTCACTTTTATTATTAGCTGCATTCTAGAAATCATAAAAATTGGCAAGGTAAAATGAAAACAAATGACTACTAAATAATTCTTTTTCCTCTTTGTATTAATTTAAATATCTATAAATCTGACCAGAGAGAGTGCAAAGAAGATTTTGATGATAAAATTGAAATTCCTGAATATTCACATCTTTGTGTGTACTGTACCTTGCATTTTGAGGCATCTTATTCCCAGAAAAGTAAATAGACCTGGCTATCTTGGGCAGGAAAGGCAAAAAAAAAGTAAAATTAGTTCTTTAACTAAAAGCAGACTTTGCTCCAGGTTTATAGATATCTTTATTCCATATCTCTTGAAAGCCAAGAAGTATTTACAGAACAGTATTGCACCAATTTGCTTAACTTGTTGATAATGCATTTTGGAGATCTATAGTGTGATTTGGGGAATTTCAGCTGGCCTTCTAATGTACAAAGTATAATGTACTTCATGTGGCAGCCAAACCTGTCACTTAAGGAAACTGCTTTATCCTGACTGCCATTAAAAGCAGCCTGTTCAACAGCAAAGGCAAAGGACCTTGTTATCTGCTCTCTTCACTGGTACTTTTTTGAAGGATTACTTTTAAAAATTTTTTCTCCCCCAGTAGTACATGAAAATAGGAGTCAGAGGTAGATATTAAAATATGCAGAGTTTTGACTCTGGAAAGTGTAAGATGAGACTAGAGAGATACTACTCTGTGTCCTGCCGTTTATTTCTGCCCTCCAGCTCCGTGCTGAGGATGCCACCCCCAGCTAAATAAAGGTCTGTTATTACTAATATTCTCTCTTCCTGTCCTTGTTTCACTTTCAAATCATCTGTTATGACTTTGGCCTTCACTGTTCAATCTGAAAACACTTGATGTAAACCAGAAATGAGCTGACTGTTTTCTATCCCTTAGTTCTGAAGTATGGTAGTGGTCACCCATTCCCCAAAGAGTCTTAGTAATTCAGCATTTGTCCATCTAGGCACTTTGGGAATTACTTATTGAGATATGGGGTGTGACACCTCAGGGAAAACATAGTTGACCAGACAAAAACATCCTTGAAAACAAATTCAGAACTCATTAACTTCAGCTGTCACATAAAGGAGACCTCAAAAGCTCTCCTACTTTTCAAATAAGCATGTTGGCTTAGCCTCTCAAGAGCATCACACAGGAGAACTCACCTAAGCAAACATTGCTTGAAAGAACATCTGAAAAAGTGCTTTAAAGGAAGTAAGTTCTAGTTAGCAAACCTGGGATGAACAAAATTTTGAGACTTCCTTTTCACAGATTTCCTTCAGTTAAAAACCAAAAACAAACAGAAGCATCAAACAGAAAAACCCCAAACCCCAAACTAGAAAAAAACACTAAAAAACCCTGCCACTAAAGACTACAAGCTTTCAGCATGATCACAGAAAATATTTTAATCCTATTTCTTTTACAGTTTTCTCAGCTGGCTTCAAGTCTTGTGAATCACAAACTTGCACTCCAAACCATTTTTATGGTCTCAGAAGAAATTTTCTTGAAAACTCCAATTCTGACTAGACCATAATAATTCAGATAGTGTTTTGAATTAGTCTGGTTGTTACTGCTCTTCTGGAAGTCACAAACGTGTTCCTTTTTATAAGATGTTATGCTACTAACTACATGTCCTGTATGGACAGATACATTTTCATATTTCCTCAGAAAAATTCCATGTCTCTTCTGAAGTTTCATACAGATTTTTAACATACACTGTTGTTGCAGTGTGGAGCATTAGCTCTGATCTAACAGACTGTAATGACACTGATGAAACCCTCACAAACAAAATGGATGGCAAATTGTAGCTTTTGGAAATTCAGTGAGTGCACTTCATATTTTTTTCTACTCCAACATCAATATTTAAATATTTCATGAGATTTAATATGTTTCTCAAACACTCTGTAGGAGAGACAAAACTTTGTGATCATAGATCGCCTTCCAAAATCACATTGCAAAAGGCTACAAACTTGTCATACTACATTCTACATGTTCTGGAAAAGTAAAGAGAAGAGGAGAAACTGTGAGAGCTGCCTGCTGTGGTAGTGATTTTCTGGATGACTACTAATATCACTGTGGTATGACACAGCCCACACCTGCTGGCGGCTCCGTGGTGAACTGGTCATATTGGCTTTGGAAGCCTCTCCAGCCTCAGAGTCTGCCATGGATCCTGTGCTCTGGGTTGTATGGCAGACTGCATAACTCCTAGGAGAGCACAGCCTTTCAGGAAGTAACAAAATATGATAATAGCATATGAGCCTCATGACTGGTACATGACCAAGGAGCTGCAGGTTGGCTGCTGCTGCTCATTACAGCTACAGAGCTTGTCTACCTCAAACTGAAAGGGTTATTGTGAACATTTGTATAATCCAAGAGATGCACTTGATAGTATTTTTGCTTACACTGACAGAAAAGCTGACTCTAGAATATTTTATTGAACTGAAACAGTAAATGCAAAAATAATTTTGAAGTACTTCTGGAGTGGTCACTGCACAAGAAAACATCAGCACAGGCCACTGGTAGCAATACTGCGTTCTTGGTCAGAATGTCATGTGTGAGTGCAGACTGCAGAAAGTAACAGCTCCAACTTGGTTCCTCACTTCTCTTCTTTACATTGAAGCCAGGGAACCCTATTGTACATATCTGACCTACCAAAATACTTTAATGAGAGCATGTGATATGCTATTGTGGGCTGCAGGGGCCAGGCTCCTACAGAGGAGAGGCTGGACAAGGCAGAGGTCAGTTTCTCACAAGAAGTTAGGTAGCCTAAGAGAGAAGGTGGGAGTCAGCTAACCAGGAGCTTTGCAGCTGGTACACAGAGGCCCACAGTCTTGGCATGCCATCCTCCCACAGCTCACAGCGTCAGTCTTATCACATTCACATGGCTTTGTAGTGTACTGTTTTTGTCCCATTTATGGTAGTTGTTTTTACCTAGTAAGGTAGCCAGAATACTGTGTGCCCAGTTTGTCAGCTACCAGTTCATTGCTAATGCCCATGGTACTAAAAGCCAGATCTGCTACTCCTAGTGATCAGCTGCAGGATTCCCAAGGCCCACAAGGTGCATATTTTAAGTCCTGATGCAAAAGATAAAAATAAGACCCCAAATATTAGGACAGGAAAGCAAAAAAACTAAAGAGAGAGAACAAATTTTTTTTTTTTTAATCTTTCTAAAACAAGTTGCTTTCATGTATCAAGAATTTTTTACAGTCATAAGAAATGCCATATGGTTATCTAATATCTGATGTGCATTGGTATTTTATCACTATCATTTATGTGTTGTAATGTACTTTAGGCAGATGATTTGATCCACCCTTGTTTCTATTTGTCTTACTTGTGACTGTATTCATTGTTTTATCAATTAATAAGCTTCACACTTTTCTAAAGTCTTGAGCATGAGTACTAGCATATCTGATCTTGTTCCGACAGAAGCCTAAATCAAAGTAGCAAATAAATATGTCTCTAGCTATTCATCATTTCTCTACAAAAACTGTACCTCTGGCCCATACTCTCCCTGAAGCACATTACAACCTGTCTGTTACTTGGCCTGGTATTTTCTGGGGTCGACTTTTTCCTAATTCTCCACCTCAGAACTAGGATCAGCCAGCAGGTGGATTTCCTGAACAGCCCCAAAGCTGTGACCTCTGAGAAGGGGCATCACAACAAGTTCCTGTCCTACCAACTGAAGCATTTCTTCTCCTGCATCTCAAGTTAGTTGTAAGACCTCCCTGCCCACCATGCTGCCCTACTGCTCCAACATTACAAACTTGTGAGGCAGCCAGGCTTGTCTGAAAACTCCCAGTTTTTAACAAAACTAATTTGGGATCAGATTGGCAGCACAATCTTCTAAAGAGAGTAGCAGAGCTCAGTATGGACTACTTTCGGGAGAGGAGGTGGTCTAGTGATTAGGATTCGGCACTCTCACTTCCGGGACCCGGGTTCAATTCCTGGTCAGGGAAGCTTTACTGTGACCTAGTCTTGAGAGATCCTGCTCTGGCAGGGGGCTTGGACTAGATGATCTTTCAAGATCCCTTTCAACTCCTAATATACTGTGATACTGTGATACAGCTACTATGGCCCTGTCTGGGAATCTTATCCCAAATACTTGACAAGTATAGAGTACACCATCTCATGGCCAGGGATATTAATCTTCATCTGTCAGGACAGAGCAGTGCCTGCTATCAAGTTGGCTGGTCCTGTGTCCTGAAGCACAGGTGCACAGCAGTAATGAGTTTGTGGTCAGTCTGCAAAACACAGTGAGTATCATCGCTCCTGCAGGAAGCTCTGCTCATGTGCCAGAGATGAAAAAACAGACAGAGGGAAGCTATAATAAATAGTACAGAAGACAGTACCAAATTCTTAGCAAAAGTTAGATGATGGTTGTTAGGCTCTGAAACATAAAAAAGGATGGCAAGAAACATCAACTTTTGCTAAGAAACATCAACTTTTGTTAAAGAAACACAGGCCAGAAACCTGTGAGATGGGTTTGGGACAGTCCAGGCAGTCCTCAAGTTTGCCCTTGCGTGCCTGGGCTGGCAGCAGCAGCTGCCTGTGGACTCCTCCCTCCTCTTCTCCAGCAGAAGAGCACACTGAAATAAACTTAACAGCAAGATCAGTAGGACAACTGAACACGTGCCTACTGCTTGTGAGGAGTTCAAGCAGTGGTGTTAGCAACATTCCCTGTGTGTTGCTTCCTCAGAGCTGGTTCTCCTCATGCTTTGAAGATACCCTAACTGGGATGAATTTTATGGCAATATTACTTTCACAGAATCACAGAATGTTAGGAGTAGGAAGGGACCTTGGAAGACCGTCTAGTTCAACCGCCCTGCCACAGCAGGTTTCCCTAGACCAGGTCACCCAGAACTTTGCTAGTTATTAATTTATTTCCCTAAAGTTTCATTACCTGTCAGAAATTATTAACCATGTCATTATTCCCTACCAGTAGAAACAGCTATACTTTAATAATTGTGGATCAGATTACAGAGAAATAACTTTTGTCTAGTCTAGATCATGGAAACAATGGTATTGTTTGGTAGTGAAACATTCTGCTAAAAATAAAGTAGGCTTTTAAAAAAAAAGTCTTTGAGCTTTTCTGCCAGTAACTGACCATCTCTGATGAATTTTTTAGTACAAACTTTAATGTTCCTCCCTACACATGTAGGTTATTAATTTTGGGCTATGTTCTTGGAGCCAGTCTTTCATAGGACCACATCCAGGGTCTATAATTTCAAGGTAGTGACTGCAAGATTACCTGCAGGAATTACTTTGATCTTTCACAGTGGCTTTTTTTTTTCCTTCATTTTTTTTCTCCCCATGTCCCAATTATTAGAGATTGTGAATGTAACGCTTAAACAAGGTATCTGTCTTAGCCTTCTTTTAACTTTTGTACAACTATGTTTACTGTGCTTCCCCATAGCAACTTGTTTTGTAAATATATATTTCTGTTAAGCACTAGAATGTTTCCTATGACTTCAAACCCTGTATTTCAAGGTAACACAGGGATAGTGTTTTTCCTGAAATCTCAGAATTAGCTCTTGCTGAAACATATGCCATATTTAAGGTCAGGGTGCTAAATATCTCTTTTAAGATGCTGACAAAGTAGCAGTGTTAGCAAGGACAAATGTTCCTTTAAAGTCCTGTCTGTTTTCACAGGTGTTTTCCTGCAAAAGTAACTTTATTTTTCTGCCTCTATGAAATTTCCTGATCTTTTTTCTACCACCTCTCCAGAGCTTTGAGGGTCACAGGACCACACTATTGAGCTTACCCATAATAATCGTAGGAATAGCTCCAAGGTATGAATCATTATCTCCTGCCTTGATCATCAGATGCTTGTACAACCTGTGTAATGCCCCATCTGGATTAACCCTAATTGACACATTTGGGGGCCTCCCTGCTATTTCCCTGGAGCCGCCTGTAGCTTGTGCACAATTCTGTTGCCAATATAGTAACCAGAGCCAAAATCTCAGTGTGAACTCGATGCTGAAAGAGGTTCACTGCCTTGTAATGAAGCAGGGGATCCAGTTCTAAGTCTCACACGGTGTTGCCCTACCACATACATGAAAGTTGATTTGTTCACGTTCCCTGTGGCTTTCCCATCACTCTAGGTGAGGAAATGCAGGCTTCATTGCCAGTCAGAGCTACAAAATAGATATTATTACTCCTTGTTATTTCCCAGACTTACTGTCTAGCCTTGTTAATACTATCTCAACGCATATGCCTTACTGTTCCACAATATGGGTCTAATTCCAGCCTTATGTTTCCTGGAGCATGGATTTATTCAGGCACAGAGGGCTACAAGAGGGCAGGAACATGTGCTTCTTCATACTATAGGACACCTGTTTGCTCTCGCCTGCCAAACAACATTTTGTTCACGGACGCTTCTGGTTGCCACCAAGACAGATTGAATTACAGCAGGTGCCTGGGAAACCCAGGAACTTTCAGGGGATAGATATCTATGTAACAGGAAAGCACTTAATTGTGTTTGAAGCCAGCTTACACTTGGAAAGGCTGGTGGGGACAAAATGAGCCACAAGGAAAGAAGCCTAATGGAGCTTGTGAAAGAAACATTCCCAGAGAGGCTGAGCCACCAGCTGCATCCATCTAGATGGAAATAGGATATCAGATGCCTTCTCTGCTTGAAAGAAGGCTGAAATAAGTTTCCATGTCTGAATATGAGGAATGAAGTGATGCTGTGGCAACAAGAGCTCTATGGGTTGGTGAGAAGCAGGTGTGGTAGAACAGTGATGGTGCTGCACTGCCATGCCCTGTGATTGTCTACCAGCACCAGCTGGTGGTGCTCTTAGCAGCGTTTTGATACATATAAAATGTATAGAAAATATAGATTTCCCCATTCTCATGAACAACATTCTCAAATACAAGAAAGTTCCTTTAGAAGATAATTGGTTTGAAAGCCCACTGTCACAGAAAAAAGCCCCAAACACCCCAAATACTATCGACACTGATTGCAGCTCTCCTCTAGATCTGCAGAAAAGCCCTAACAGATGCCATCTAAGTGGAAATAGCATTCCTAGGCAGGAAAATAACATCCAGCAAGTTTCTTTCATGAAGGCTGCTTTTAGATAGAATAATTTACACCGTGGAGCTGTGCTAATGGTATGGACCATTTGATAAACAAAATGCACTCACAAAATAATCAAGACATAAATAGTAACCAAAGGGAATGACACAGAACCTCAAAAAAATGATAATGTATAAGACCTAAAAATGCAGGTCGAAACAACCTAAGAATAATGAACCAATATAGTTACCATATATTGTAAGCAATCATTTAAAAAGCAGTAAGTAGCAGATGGCATGAGCATTTTGTTTTAAATGTTTTTGTATGTGACCAAGTTATATGTTGATACACAAGCAGTTCTGTAAAAAAACCCCATTCTTCATATGTAAGATATAAAATGATTGTTGTTTAAACCAGATACATAATTAATAGTTCTACTTTTTCCAGGGCACATCAAAATCCTATTGGTAAAGACTCTGTGGATCACAGAGACTAAGGAAACCTTTTCCTTGAAAACTTCAGTTTTACCAAAATAAGTCCTTCCTCTTATTAAAAGTTTTGTCTTAACTTTATTTCTTCATTTTTGGTAATTTTAAAATAGAAAAGTATCTTTAAAATCAAAAAAGACCCTATTTTAAAAGGGACTATATACTATCAAAAAAGAAACTTTCAAAGCAATTCCACAATGATTTCATAACAGGTCTTTTTTCCCCCCAGTAAGTCACTCTTGGCAATTTTAAAACCCAAGTTAAGAATCTTTCTAAAATATGTGTGTATTTAAACATTAATATATGAGTAATCTCATGAGAGCATCAATTAAACCCCTGATGTGAGTAAAGCTTATGACATGCCTACACGTTCATGGAAAGTGGGAAGCTTGCTGTCTCTTGCTTCATCTGCCCCCTGCTTTGGTGTTGTACAGCTCTTCAGATACACAGCACCCTATCTGCTAGCTTGGTTGGAAATGCTGTGCATGTGCTATTGATTTTTAGTAGTGTATCAAAGTTTGTGGTCTGAATCAGAAATGCAGAGTTCATTTAGCTCTCGTTGACTTTGGCTGAGGCTGTGAAGCACACAGCCATTCAGAAGAATCAGGCTTTTTGTTTAGTTTCTCTGTAAAGTGGGACTGTACAGTCTGGGTTAATTATGTGGCTCCTGTTAAATCTCAGAATGAAAGAACTATATGCACCAAGGACTCATACAGTCCAATAAAGAGAAAGATGTAACACACAATGAAACCTTCTTGGGACAATTTACAGCATGAGGTGGTTTTAAACTGTCATATAGAGTTTAATAGACAATTATACCACAGAATATGATGTTAAAATACGTTTGAAAACACTAATGAAAAATAAAATCTTTGTTAGATTACACAGCCTCAAAGAATAATAGAACCTGATTTAAATGCATGCATGAAATTTTAAAGGGACTTCAATGTGCCAGGAAAATTACTAATAGAAACCAGGTGCAAAGTGCTTTAAAAAAGACGTTGAACTGAATTTACAACAGTAACCAAATTTAAGGAAGAAGAGCTAGATAATCTAGTGTGAATGTAAGTGTATGGTGAACTCCTTCCATGAAGACAGCAGATTATCTCATAGCTAATAATATATAGGATTCAATAATAACAGCTAATAATAATGAGTTATGGTTAATCTGTAGCTATAGATAGTAACAATTATCTATGATTTTCTATTATTAATGATCTATTTGACCTTTGGGATTTTGTTGATTTGTTGATTCCAGTAGCTTTTTTACTCATATATCTTTAGTATCTGCTTCTAACAAAACATTATGGTCTGGATGTAGTGGCTTTCCTTTAGTTATTGATAAATTTTCTGGCCTTCCTTAAATTTTAATAGCAATCATAATAATGGGATTAGAACTTACTTAATGAAATGGCAATTTGAGACTTAGTAACTTTTTTTTGCCAAATGAGCTTTTTTTATCCATTATATTTAAAGAGGAGAAACAGGGCAGTTTTTAGCCGGTTTTAAATACCAAATTATTTTAAAATAATGACATTTTTTTCAGATCTATGAAGAAAAATCTCCTAAATCTTTAGAGAAATGGGATTAAGCCAAGGTACTTCTAGTGATATCAGCCTTGAAGTAATAGAAGCTTTCCTGAGAGCCTGAGATTTGAAGGGAGAAAAGAGCAGAGCCTGTTCTCAGGTTGGGAAGAAAATGAGACAGAACAGATAAAAAGGGCTAGAGAATCCTTAATCACTGACTAAATTACTTAGGAAGATGATGTTTCTTAACTCAGAACTGGAAAAAGCAGGAGGAAAGAGAGCATGAGTGGATATTAAAACTAAAAGCATGATTTGTTAACCAAAACACCCATTTCATTCAGTGCTAGAAAAAAAGAAATGTGAAAGCCTCTGGCCATAAAACACAGAGATGTTTGGTGTTTCTCCAGGGTAGAACTTGAATATAGTAAGACCCTGTATGGTGAAGACTTAAATGCAAGCCTCAAGGTCAAAGCAGCTACTGCTGTACCAGTTCTGGATACTTAACTGAAATGTCACAGGATTCATCACCTGCTTAAATGGATTTCAAGAAGCAGTTAATCAGTAACATCACTTTTTTTTTGTTTGTTTGTTTGTAAACAAGCATATTACAATCGGGTGTCCACCTTTCCTCAACAGAAGTGAAAACACTAATGAGTGCATAACTCAGCTGTGCTTCCTAAAGAAACATACAAACATATATTAACCTCTGAACTAGTTTGTCTTTATGGAGATGAATGCAAGAAGCTTTCAGGAACCAGTGGTCTCTTCCATAATCATTCTAAGATCTAGATAATGTTTCCGTAATGAAAGTTTCTTTCAGAGGCTTGAAGAGTTCAGAGACAGAAGCTATTTTGTTATATACTGACAGAAGTCTTGTGACAGTTTTATGTTTTTCCAAAACCCTTCCTATAAAATTTTGAGGAAGTCTTGTGAGAGTTTTTTGCTTGTTTGTTTGTTTTTAGGGATTTTTAAAATATGTATTAAATATCTATGAGTGACATTTGGTTTAAAAATAAATTTAAAAGCTTGCAAAAAATAATTGTTGATATCATTGGATAGTGAATAGTCAGGAGAGGATCTAACTATGCTCAAGTTCTAGAGTCAACTACATGACTTAGAGTTGTTAATAGTGTGTACTTACTAGTAAAGGCTGAGCCCAAATTCATAGGGGCTGTGATGCTCAGGGGTAGAATTTCCCTTCTCCTTTACACCCTGCACACTGCACAGGCTTATTTGCAGGAGAAAGCAGATGGTGCTTGCAGTGCTGCATTCCAGCTGGGATCCTGCCAGGGGAGGGTAGCTTTAATTTTTGTTCACTTTTCACTATGACAACTTCCCCAACTTGGCTTTCATCACTTTTTTTTTTTTTTTTTTGTGGCAGTATTAGCTAGAAGAGGATTATAGGGCAGCATTGTTGCCTTGTGGTGCTACAGTTGTTCTTAAGGTAAGCACAGAATTTTGCTTGCAAAGCTAGAAACTAAGCATGGAAGACACAAAAGATGTCATTTATTGTCCATTTAAAAAACAAGCCAAAATAACCAACCAACCCAAAAAGACAAAGTAACTGAGATTGTGAGAGCTTGACAATTTGTTCACTCAAAATAGTAATTAATGTTAGGTCTGAATCAAGCTACCTTGTGAGCCATCTTGAGAGGCCCTAGAAAGCCTCCCCTTGGACGAAACTTAACCTTTCCGGGTTTCTAAGACAGTTTCCTAATGTGCAGAACAGAGATTATACTGTTGCCCTACACAGAGCTATGAACGCGTTATGACCAGTGTATACAATAAAAATAATTTCCCTGATTTAGAGAAGCAGAAACTGAGAAAGAGAGGTGAAGTGATATATATTTCCTTTGCAGATTGCATAGCATGGATGCAGTGACCACAGCCTGCCTGCAAGAGATTGCATGGGAGTTTGACTCCGACAGTTCCAGCACTCCATGAATAGCCCTAACCTTGCAGGCTGGATAACTAGAGGACTGTGTTGCTGTTCACTTTAAAGCATATCCCTTTGTCACCCATCACTTCAAGAACTACTCATTTCATGAAATGAGCTTTTCTAGTGTCAGTCCTTCCAGCTAAACAAAAAAGAAGGTAAAAAAAGGAGTATTTCAAAGTCTATTCTTTGTATATGAACAAATGATGTGGAGTGAAATAGGCTATTCTTCATCCTCAAGAGGTGAATTGGTATCCAGCTAGGACTGAAGCAGCCCTTAACAATAATACCTGATAGTTCTCATTACACTGCAAATGAAAGTGTTTCACAAGGATCACTTGAAAGGCTCAAGTAAGATATATTGTTAGCATTTTTATGTTTGGAAGACCAATGGGATAAGAAACACATTAAACTACCAGAATTTGTTAAAGGGACAAAATTTCACAAGCAGGAATGAGCTGGATGAACCAAAATTACCTCTGTCTGTCCTGTTTTCCTATTCTTGGATACCAAACAGTTCTTTAATTCTGAACAACATTTGTTTAGGCAAGAAGAAAACATCCCAGAGTGCAGTCCCAGCTGGAGAGCCCTGGACATGTTTCCATGCAACACATGCAGCCTCAGACTTGCTTCTTTGTAGGGTACCTGTCCCAGAAAGGGAGCACCCAGGAGCCTTGGCAGGGATGGGTTTCAGGAAGCTGTTGAGAATCATGGTGAGGCCAGAACAGGAGTGGCCTTTTGAACACGGGAGGCAGCAGGCAGGGGCTCAGCCCTCCTCTCTACACACATTAACATCCCACATAATGGGATTGCACAGGGGTTTCTGCAACAATACCCAAGAGAAGAAGAGATGTGAGTAATACAGGTCATACTACTTTAGAGATTCTTTTTTTTCCCTTTTCATAACTTCTTGACCAGTTTCTTTTCTCTTTTAAAATGGTTTTACATGTTTAACCTTGGACAACAGAACAGACTGCAATGACACCTTCATGACTACCACTGAGTAGGAAGATTAAGAAAATGGAAAAGAATCTTGCATGTCTAATGGGCTTTGGATCTTAGAGAGTAAAGTATTGGATGCTATCTGCAAAGAACCCTCTCAGGAAGCCCTTCACAAAATGCAACCCATAGAATAAAGGTTTCAAGCTCTTGTTGACTTTAATTTGCCTGAAATCAGGCTCTCTGGCCCTGCAGAAGGAACTTAACTTTTTACTGTTTTTCCTCATGCCTTCCAGCCCTTTGAACACCAGAACAGCAATGACAAAAAACATTTCTATGTGTTGCCCTTTTAAGCACCCTCAGCCTGGACTGTGATCATGAGTAAAGAGAGCTGGAATTCATATGGCCTTTGGACTCATCGCCAGCTAGAGCTGTGATATTGGTGAACAGCCTGAGAGCACTTTGACCATCAGCTGTGACCCAACACCCCAATTCTATTCATTTTGAAAAAGAATGACTTTGAAAGCACCCTTTTTAAAAAAAATAAATTAAAAGTACTGGGAGATATAAAAAAAGCACTTGTTTGCAGGAGTCAGGTGTTAAGGAAACAGAAACCAGGTTATAATGGAGTAAAACCCCTACTGAAACACTTACTTTGACATTGCTTCAAGTTGTTTTAACATGAATCATCTAGGCATCATATGTGAGAAAAAAAGATCTCCCTTTTTTCTTTCAAACTAAGTGAAGAGCAAACTAGCTTAATGTCATTTGACTTATTGTCTGAATAGAAACTAAGCAGGAAGAATAATTAATCCCCTTTGCCAACAGAACATATAAAATCTTAATAATTCTTTAAATGGCATTTATTGCTGAAAGAAAAGTGGTTTGGTGCTTCAGAATGGAAGGAAAGGCACAGAGAGGACATTTTTGCATTTTATACCATACTTAACAGCATCAGCTCATGGCTTAGAGATTACTACCTCTCTGCTTGCTTTGAATTAAAATCTCGGGCTTCAGTCTTTTGGGAATGCCAGTGTAGTTTAAATGATGTTATGCAGAGAATGGAGGGTAAAAGAGGCTGCATAGTAGCTGTCTCAGGGATCATAAAATGGGGATCTTCACAGAGAAAATAGGATCTGCTGGAAACAACACCATGAGGTAATAGCAAATGTGGTAGATTTTTCTCCAGAAAGATCTGGAGGAGATTTAATGCCTCTTCTTCTAGATATTAGCATTTGAAATTAATCAATGTTTATTTCACTATTTAAATGGCCTTGTTAACGGCTTTAGCAAAAAAGTTGTTTGACATTACACTGCACAGAATTAGTGGCTGAAGTCCTGTTTTGGCAGGTTGCCATTGCTGAATAGGGTCTCTTCAGGTGATCTTACAAGTGCTCAGGACAGTTTCTGGTTCTAGGGCAGGACTCATCTTGTTTTTCTGTTCAGGAAGGCAAGCAGTGAAAGGGGCAGCCATCAGCATTGTGCCTGAGCTCACTCCATCAGGCAATCCCTAGGGAGCGGCAACCTTTTTATCCTGCTAGCTTGCAACAGGAGAAAGAGGCTAAAGGAGCTGCTGAAACACTTTTATAAACATTTTATCATTATGAGTTTATCTGAATAATAAGAGTTTCACAGTGGAAGCCAAATCAGGCTGCACCTGGCCTTCCTCCAGGACTCAGGAGATGGAAACCTGGTCAGGGTGGACTCCATGACACAAAGTATGAAAGGTTGATAGTCATCCTCCAACCTAAGAAGGAAAGGAATTAAATCAGCTCCCTATATTACCACATCTAGCACATTTAACTCAGCATTAGTACTGCCAGGACTTGGAAAACAAGAATTTTAGCTGAGGTGGTGGCTTTTATTAGAGCTTTATTGTCCTTGTTTAGTCCTTTTAGACTTGATCATAGTTGCAAGGCTGAAACATATAAGGACATGAATAGCTGAAGTCAGTTCTGAGAATCAAAATTTAGTATCAAGTCACTTCAACATTTAAAAAATAGTTATTCTCTGCTTTGCAGCTCTCCTCTTGTAAAAAGTAGCCTATTACATGGATAGCTTTATCCCTGGAAGTCATAGTCCTCTTAGGATAGGTCCACCTTTTTCTCAGTGCAGACATACCTAATTTCAAAACTCAGGACTTTTATCATTCACATGGTATCTGCACGACTCAGAAAAGTTCAGTGAAAGATTTTGTAATACATATTTGCCAGAAATGTGTACATTAACTAAAGTGGTCACTAAATGGAGGAGGATAATATAACATGCCTAGGGCAGCAGACCCTGGATTTTTTGGATGAACACCTCTGCATTCTAGTCTGTTCATTGAGGGCACACACTGCAGTCCCACACAATAGTGGCTGTGCTGCCGAGCTCCCCAGCACACGTTGCTCCCTGATCAGGCTGCAGCTTGTGTTTGCTGTGCAGAGAAATGTTTTCCTGCAGGCTGTGCTTCCATGCTTGTACATCAACAGCTTCCTTTCCTCCCACATCATTTTTTTCCCTCTCTATTTTGGCTTGGTATGCAATGCCTTTGATTGCAAAAAAAAAAAAATAGGATAATTGAAGGAAGTTAACATATGAGGAAACTTAGTTCTTGGGAACAGCATTTATGGTCAGGTGTACAGATATATCTCTGTACTCTGAGAGGGAAAATGTGTTTAATTATTATTATTATTATTTTGCCTTGCAAATGAACCTTCCTTTTTCTAGTTGAAAAAAGAAGTACCCTGCTATTACTCATTTTCTACTAAATTTATAAATCTTCTGCATTATTCTCTGTCAATACCTATAATACCTTATGCTACAAGTAGTCATGTTTAAGTCTGCTTTGCAAGAGGAAAATTTTGAGCAAGTCTGCAAAAGAAATTTGGAAATCTGTAACTCTTTGAGAATGGTACATATACAAGCTTATTTGTTTTGTTATTTGTTATATAACTTCCATTGCCTAACTCAGACATGAGTTAATTTGTATACAACTCAGCACACACTTTCATTTACCAATAATTATTTACCAGATCAACAAATGGGACATACATGGATGAAATAGTTCTACCTAAAAAAGAAGTCTACTGCTAAGTTAGAACACATATACTGATGTTATGCTTTGAATATCAATATTAGACAATATCACAGAATCGCAGATTATTAAAGGTTGGAAGGAACCTCTAGAGATCATCTAATCCAACCCCCCTGTCAGAGCAGGTTCATTTGAAGCATGTTGCACAGGATGTCATTCAGGTGGGTTCTGAATGTCTCCAGAGATGGAGACTCCACCACCTCCCCAGGGAGCCTGTTCCAGTGCTCCACGACCCTCAAAGTAAAGAAGTTCCTCCTTCTATTTAAATGGAACTTCCTATATTGCAGTTTGTGCCCATTACCTCTTGTCCTGTCACTGGGCACCACTGAAATATTTACTTATAAAAGGCTGATTTGACTTTTTTTATTCACCTACTTGTTGGACCATCCAAAATGCTAAAAGGCAAGACTCACCAACTTGGAATCTTTGGAGAACCCCATACAAGGTGCTCATACAAAGTCCCTCCAGCAGCAGATTCCCTTAGAGAGAGAGAAAGAAAAAAAGCACAGCTCACTGTGCTGGGACAACAGTACACAGGTCTAGCATTTTTAAAGCAGAACATATGACATATGTGGAAAACAGCCAGTGTGATGTCAAACTGCCAAAAAACTGCAGCCTGAGCAACCTCATATGGAAACTGTGGAGTGAATTTGCATTTCTCTCTCATGATTTATTATTTGCAACCCCTTCTCTTCATTTTTCCTTTCTGACTATTCAAATGTTTTCTACTCTTTCTTATTTATTAGTTGCTTGCCAAGAGGTGAAAGCATCAGCTATTATTGGTACATTTACTGACCCCTTTTGTATGCTGCATGGGTTCAAAGACGCTTAGAGGAATAAGGTTGCAAAAGTCACATTCCCAGAAGACTTTTAAAAGTCTTAAAACACTTACTCTTGAAATTGAAAACTCCACACCTCTAATAAACCAAAATATAGAAGTGTAATGTGACTTATTAATATGAATGTGTACTTACAGCAAACAGAACAAGGAACTTCAAAGTATTTTCTGCTTAAATAACATCTACCTTTCCCTACAAAGCAACTACTATATTTCCCAGCCGGTTCATCATCCAAAGAAGCCACAGGAAGGCTGAAAAGAGTTTAAATATAAAATTAAATACATAGAACCAGTTCAGCAGAGAGTAACTGGACAAGAAGGCTCTTAAGTCTCTGACCACTCAAGAATGGACTTCAGATGAGAAGTCAATAAGAGGTTAAACATGCGATTTTTTATAGACATTTATCATCACTTTCTCTGCGTAGTAGTAAGGTTTGTTAGCCCATTCAGGCTCATTGTCATCCACGTTGTTCTCCTCTGAGGGTAATTAACCAGCACCTGCCATAGGGTTTCAGTTGCTCAGTGATCTTAAAACACAGTTAGCTCGCGAACCTTGTATTTAAAACCTGCCCAGACATCAGAGTAGGCCTTAGCAATTTTGCTGCAGACAAATTACTGGCTGAACACAAATGTAAAGCCAGGCCTCGTTCATTCAAAACAGGATCTTTTGCATACGTCTTGATAAACTTAGGACTGCCCCTTCACCTCCTAGGAGGCAGTATCTTGCCCTGCTTTTCATGCCTCTTGCATGAAAAGCAACCGTACCTGAGCAGGGGGCAGCAGAACCCTCACACTGGTGCCACCTTTGTCCCACCAGCCACACTACCTCTCTGACGGTGTGAATGGTAGCATCACTTGGCACTGGGACTGAGCTGCCCAGGAGGGCATGGGGGAAGGCCCAGCAGAGCCAGGCCGGGGCAGCACCAGCTATGGGAGGAGCATTTTGTATTTGCATGTGAAAGAAGGGAGAACTCAGAACAGAAAAACACAGATGACCTTTTTCTTATCAGGCTTTGCCTGAAGTGATGTTCTTCTTCCAAAGTGCTGCTTCATTCATGTTCAGGACTAGAACCTGTCTGGTTATTGTAGGGGAAGGAAGGCAGCAGAGAGCAGGCTGGTTTTGCTTAATTCAGACAAATATTTTTTTCTTTAATTATACTGCTACTATCATAATAATTTAGGTAATCTGAGCCAAACAGTAACTACATAACATTAAAAAATCCTAAATATTTAAAATCCTGTTAATCACCCTTCTCCTCCTAACAGCAGCTTTTATTCCAGCAGGGTGGCTGCTAGGAAAAAAACATAAATATGCTCCACTGAGGAAAGTTTATGATGCCATTTCTAACTAGCTGATTACCTTACTGTGTGACTAATGCATCTAAATAGAAGTCCCCAATATCATTTCCACTTCACTAGTTCATCCTAGTGTACTAGGCAAAAGGAAGCAAAAAAAGAATGATAGAATTATAAGTATATATTTCAGTACACTGTAAAACACAAGGAAAAATTGTAATCAGCACTTGATTGGTAGATATTTCTCCAAACCTGCCTTCTGAGGATAGTAAAAATGTGCCTTACCTAGGAGCTTAAGGAGATCTTTAAGTATATCACTTGTTCCTTGTAAAATAACATATTTTTGTTCATTATTATTGAGTGAGCTATTTTTTGTTACTTTTATTCTCTTTAGATCAATAGGGTTTCTAAAAGCATTCACTGAAGATATCATTTTGCAGATTGCTGTACCACATATAAATAAGGTATATATATTTTGTAGCATGTATAGTCTTTATTTTCTTTCACTGACTCCAGAAAAGTTGTCCTAGTGTCCCAGGTTGAAAATCATTGTATCAATTCAAAGGCAGATTTTTAAGGCTGATGAAAAATGAATTTACACATCAAACTGAAATCTAAACACTTCTTTCAGGCTCTGATTTTAGACTCATGGCTGAGTCTGAGGCTGAATTGCATTAATTCTGATAAGGCCTCTTGTTCTCAGCTTGAGTTTGAGTATGACTTGAAGGAGAGCTATGCTCTAATACCAGTTATAAAATTTCTGCCTACAAATACAAATGATCACAGCACATGTGCTCTGCTTCCTCATTTCAGCTTTACGACTGCATATTTCTTATGTTTCATGAAGTCTTAAACAGCAGCACTAGTGTAAAGAGTGTTTTCCCTCTACCTGGTCTTCCATCTTAAAATTAGTTTATTTTTTGCTGAAATAGGGCCCTAAGGCAAAGGTCTACACAAGTAATGTCCCCTGTGTCTCTTTGTATTTTTTCAGGGAGGAAAAGGGACCACTGCAGACGAGGCCTGTGGAAGCTCTTGCAGCATCCCAGGAGAGATGCTGCAGCTCTGTGTCCTACACAGTAGAAGCTGCATGGAAAGGAGGGCTATGGGGGCCCTCATTTGTGCACCACCACAACACGAAGATGCTGTGGCAGGGGGGTTGGACTAGGCGACCTTTTGAGGTCACTTCCAGCTCCTAACATTCTGTGATTGTGATTCTGTGATCCTCCTCATTTCCACCAGCCATGTCAGCTCAGGAACATTAGTTCTGTGTAGAGCATCAGACCAGCCTGCAGCATTTCTACAAATCACAGAGAGGTCAAATAGCATAAAGCCCAATTTGGCTTAGATGACTCAAGATTTAGTCCCAACAGCCTTTGTAAGTAGCTTACTGATTTTAAACCCACAGATGATCTGTGTTTTGTGTACTCATTTACCTTGTGCAAGTGATCTGTCAATGAAGTTGATTACAAAAGTTAGCATATGAGTTGAACAAACAGCATAGTTCCTTCCCTAAAGAGTTAGCATGCTATTGATTTCATGGACAGGTCACATGAGCAAGTCACACTGTGGGATAGGATGCTCTGGGGGTCTTGTGGTCAGGAGCTGGGATAGGGGAAGCTCTTCTGGGGTAAGGACATTTCTATATAGGTCTAGATTTAGCATTACAAATGTTGTGTACATATAGGTACTCCAACACTTTCTTTTCAATGACTAGCATACATTCCATAAGAACAATGACTAAAATGACATCATTGGTCACTGTGAGGGAGAAAGGAAGTACATCATTAAAAGCTAAACATCACTGAGAATGCTTTCTACTGTTTCCCCAAATCATGGCTGGCCTGGAGAAAATACAATCACTGATTTAAAACATTGTAATTTAAATAACAAAATTTTAAAAAAAAATATTTTTTTAATTGCATTCAAAAGATTGTAATATTTTTCAGAAATGTGTAAATGACATTCAGTATATGCATAATTATTTCTGTAAGAAAAATATGGATTTGGAAATTTCCAGTCTCATTCACTAAACCCATACCAAAATTAGCATCAGAGCAATAGATTTTAGTTACAGTAGAACTTGCAAATTATGCACATTAAGAATTGTTATTGTAAGGCACAATAAGACCCAGCCTTTCAGCCATGTAGTGCACAGTTTCTACTCTGTGAGCAGAGACTTCAAAATCAAGTGAATGTTAATGATTTTATAGTGAGGTAAACAAATTTCATCTTTTCTTTCTCAGTACCATGGTTATGAGATGCCTGGTAATGACATGTAACTTAGCAAAGAGAAGAAAAGGAGGACAGAGCCTGCTGTGTGAGACACTGGGATTTGCTGCAGGCTAGTGCCACTAAGATCTTCTAAATGAGTGCTTTAACTTCAGTGCTAACTATACCTTCTTCTCCATCCTCTAACCATTGAATCTGTGGTACTAGGCTTTGTTTGAGCACTAGTTCTACTTTCTCAAGATTCCTTCCAGTATTGTTATTTTTATCCTTCNGCCTTTCAAGTAGCTGAAGAGAGCGATAAGGTCTCCCCTCAGCCTCCTCTTCTCCAGGCTAAACAAGCCCAGCTCCCTAAGCCTCTCCTCATAAGGCCTGTTTTCCAGACCCCTGACTAGCTTAGTTGCCCTTCTCTGCACCCTCTCTAGTAGCTCAATGTGCTTCCTAAACTGCAGTGTCCATATCATAATTTAACTCAGATCCCCAAAAAAGATTTGACCACATCGTTTATATGCTACGTTGTGTAAGTAATAATTGCATAAGGGAAACTAAAGCTAGCCGAGTCCTGAAGTACATTTGTGTACTTAATATCTGCTACACTTTATTCTTCAGTCTGGACTTTCAGAAGATGAAGACATCAGTCTTGAACAGGGTAAATTCTACCTTTACCTACACAGCAAATAAACAAAAAGAACTGCCACCCAGTATAAACAGCATAGAAGAGTTTCTCAGTCTGACCCAGGTAGTATGTAGGAGGTGACCTGGGTGACCTTACATAGAACATATTTTTAAGCTTCACAGAAGGTTTTGGTAGGTTTTTTGTTTGCTTGGGTTTTAGGGGTTTTGTTTGTTTGTTTCTTTATTTGTTTTTAATTAATTTTATTATTATTATTACCAATATGAGATGTCAGTATAGATTCAACTGTACCCATCCTGTAAATGATTTTGCCAAAAGGAAAGACAAAATGCAAGCCATGTGTGGCACTAGTTCAGCAGCTGACACCAGTTTGCAGCAGAGGATTGTGTTGTAGGTTACATAAGCCCTAAGGGCCAGGTTTTTAAAGAAATTTGCATAAAGCAGCCTCATCTAAGGCATTCGGAGCTGTACTTGTGACTGTGCCAAACCCATGTTCAGATTGAGTCTTGGTGCTGAGAAATATCCAGCACCCACAGCCCTGATAAATTTCCAAGGGTCTGAGAGCATTCTGAATTAACATCAAGCTTACTGTCAGCTCTTCCCTCTCCCACCTCCCTCCTGTTTTATTACCTACAGTAATCCTATTCTAGGAATCCTAAATCATGTTACATGATTTTCTCTGTCCTATTATCAGCTTCCTTCTGTGAGAATAGATGGCAAGTACCAAATTTATTCTGTACAAATTGTTTTAAGGGAAGACTGATGTTCTTCAATCTTTCCTTAAATTGAACATTGTATCTTGCTGGTGAGGACTGCCTGTCGAAGGTGTTTGACTTGCCATGCTCCTACCCTGTGTGGAGGATTAGATTGATGCTCCATATTATAGAATAGATGTTCTGAACAGCTGGGTACACAGCTCACAGTCACTTAGTGCATTTCTTCATTTCTAATATCTTTTCTGTTATCCTTTAACCAACTGCAGCCCAATTACTCTAGGGGGCAGGTAAAGGGCTGACCCTCTCACACTGCTTCATCAATCATGATCAATACTGTTGTTTGCACTAAATATGGCTTAAAAGACAGCCTGTACTCTGCAAAGGGAGGAGGAGGAGAGCAGGACAGATACCCAGCCATACCACAGCATTTACCACAAGAAATGTTGATTACAAGGCACTGAATGAGAGAACAAACTATTTGTCATGTCTTCTCTAAGTATTACTGGGCTAGAAAATAGTCAAAAGATGTTTTGCTTTCTTAAATTCCATTTTTGTCCCCTCATTTCCTTTTCTGTCTCTCTCACACACATGCATGCACATGTCCATGCATATATAGAGCTTTGCTCTTGAAGCTTGCCAATTGCCACAGATTCATCTTTCTAAGTACATAATTCAATCCTCTGAACATTACGCTGTGGTAATGCTGATGAGCTCTTAATTCTTCTGTATTTATTGCAGCAAATTTATCATTGACCTTAATGAATCTTCCATTACGACAAAAAATGTCAGTGCCAAATCTTTTAAGAAGGTCTGGCATACAGTGGTTTTAAAAGGTCAATGTGCTATGTTTTTTAAAATAGGTCATTTAAAAAATAGGCACTTATATTTAAAAAGACAAGATTACACACACAAGAAAAAATATCACTGACTCAACTGTTTGGGTCCTGACAGATTAAGATTGTTCCTTAACTAATGCTCAGAAAGTGCATGGGAAATTTATTTTTTAAAAGCTCTGTTTTCATGTGCTGGCATAAGTCATCAAGAGCCACATGGTCACATATGCATGTTCCTGAGGACCTGCCACTCCTGACAGCATGATCTAGAAGCAGAAGGTGTGATAAGAAGAGGGGACAGGTGTAGGGGGAAACATGGCTGGACTGCGATATCCCTGAAGGCAGCACAAAGCCCTCTGCCTTTGGCTGCTGACAACTGACCAAACAGTTTGGCCAACAAGAAGCTCATGTGTATGGTATAGGATAACTTTAGTTTAAAAAATTTTACTGGGTTAGTGCTATTTGCCATAAGTGAAATCTACGTATAAAATGCATAGTGGTAGCAGTGCCTATACGATATTCTGTTGTTGAAAACTCTCAGAGAGCTGAACAAAGGCAAACAACATAACTACTCTAATTTTATGGGTGGAGAAGAAGAACTGAAGTGTAAAAGTCATTCTTCAGGTGAAATGACTGGTGAGTGGCTGAGGAAAGGAAAACCAATGTTCACGTTAACTAGATTTTACTGTCTTTGCTGCACTTGTGCAGTGTAAGTAAAGAAAAAACAAAGTTTTTTGGAACAAAGTATGAGTTCACCAAAAGGTTAACCACCCAGGAGAAAGGTTTGAGAGTAGACTCAAGTAGCAAAATTTTACCATGATAAGTGAAAAACCCCACACTGTTAACATATATCCTTTTATAAAGCCCTCTCTAAAGGAAACAGTGCCAGAATGGAGGACTAGAACACTGTTCCTTGACTATGATTTGTCTCAAATTCAGGTCCCCAAAACCAAACAGAGCTCCAACAGTTCTGTTTACAGCTAGCTCTCTGAAAGAGCCATGTCCAAAATTACAGATACCCATTAGTTCAATAAGCTCAGATCTGGCCTTATCCCTTCCTATCCCAGAACTGTCTAAAACCAAAATGGTCCTTCCAACAAATCAACCTGCAGCTTGAGTGATTTATGAGGGGGAGAAATCGACACTGTCATCTCCTTATAGAACAATAATTATCACTTGAATACTATTCTGAAGCAATATAGTTATCAAAAGCATCATGTCTGTAAAATAACCCTTCTGGGAATGGTGCCAGATTAGGGGCTTATGGCTTTCTCTCAGTTTGTAAAAAAGCAAATCAGCCTAAGTGTTTGTTCTGCTACTGCTTTCCCTAAAGAGAACCAGGTCCTTAGCTCACCCATAATAAGCAGATCTGGAACTAGAGCAAATTTGGAGCAGTCCTCCTGAAGTCAATTAAGACTCTAGGTGTCTGATAATAATGCTTGTAGGCAGGGACTCCTTGGAGTCATCTGGACGAGAAGTTCTTGATATCAGGTTAAACAAACACAAGCTTCCTCTGCCTCCAAACCCACCAGTGCAGGGAAAGGGACTCCATCTCCAACCTTACTGTCAGCTTTTCCGTCTCCCACCTCCCTCCTGTTTTATTACCTACAGGTACAAATATATTAGGAAGTAGCTAGAGACTAGCAGAAGAATTGAAAACAATCGTAACAAAAGAAAGCACTGTATCTTCAACAGATCCTCTAGGAAACCAATTGTATGGTCCTGGAAACTCTATTTTCTTCCCCACATTGCTGCTTCCCTCAGGGCAGACATTTGCCAATGTGCCAGGTTGAGTCAGCACAAGAAAGCCTGGGGACTGGACGCTGCCTAGAGGCTTTGCTGACACAACAAGGTGCAAGAAAAGAAATCTGAGAAAAATCACCTGACACATGATTAACCCTGCACTTTTCTGGGTTCTGCTTGTTACTTGCAACAGATAAAACGTTGGGAAGAGACAATACACACCCAGGAGAGTTACACTTGCAATTTGGATTATGTGGGAGATAATCAGATTGCCAATGGTTGTTGAGCTCATTTCTGACATACTGTAATTCTGAAACTAAGTTGTCAAATCAGCTGGTAAGTGACAAGTTCAGTGCTAATCTGTTAAAATTACAGCCTCCTTACTGCTCAGCCCATTAAACTGACTCTGTCTTCCGGCCACCCATTCATCTTCATAATCATCCCCCATTCAGCTACTAATCTCCTCTGTGTGCACAGTTTACAGTACATCGGGAAGATAAAGTGAATTGATATTTGCTTCTAAAGTGTAGTGGCTTTTAATTTTTACACATGCTTTAAGTACAAAGATAAATAAGATAATTTGGTATTACATTTTCAGCTCAGACATTGAAAAAGAAGAACTTGTTGGGATTTTATAGCAATGTTATCTTGGCTGCGTGCAGCACCTTTTATTCTTATTTTTTCTATATGTAGCTACGTTTACATAACACTACTGAAACATCCACATCTGAAATAACATGTGAAACACTTCTATTGACTGTCCTGCCAAAGAAACACAGTGAGAAGCATCTGTAAGACAAGATAGAATTATGAGCTTGGGTTGGTATTTGTGAAACAACATGAGTGTAGATGAGTGCCAGTGTGCACACAAAAACCTACCCCAGTGTGCCAGCCACTGGTGCCCCTCCAACTCCACCACTCTGCCCCTGTGCCAGGGCAGCCTTCTAATGAACTGTAGGAGCTGTACCTCACAGTACACCTGAAGGGAAAAATACGGCTGCTCCAAAAGTCTTTTGCCTCTGGCTAGAAAGGGCAGTGGACCACACACTAGAGGACTACAGAAAATGTAGGTCCTGCAGAGCACAAGGAGCAGCCACTCTAGGGGCAGGAGGTGGCAGGGGTTGTTCCTTCATATGCCTGGATGCCTGTAAGATAACTGATTGTTTTGACCCTTGCACTTTATAAAGGCAGCTGTTGTGACAGACTTCTAGATTTTGTGTGTAGAAGAGACCGTATGATAACATGATGTTCAACAAATTGTAGGGCTTTTACAAACTGGTGTAAAAACATACAGGTGACAATATAAAAGGAGAGGAGAGGAGAGGAGAGGAGAGGAAAGGAAAGGGAAGGAAAGGAAAGGAAAGGAAAGGAAAGGAAAGGAAAGGAAAGGAAAGGAAAGGAAAGGAAAGGAAAGGAAAGGAAAGGAAAGGAAAGGAAAGGAAAGGAAAGGAAAGGAGGCAGTTTTACCATTTTATCATTGCTCATGTATGTGATATCAAATTACACACAAATTATTAAATACTAATTCTGACCTACATTGAACCCTACAACAATGCCCCACTTATCTTCAGAGCAGCTCCAAAGCTAGAGGAGAGGTACCTGCACTGAGCCCTTGTTTCAGAAAGAGGCTGTAGGAACACGCACTCCTCCCTCATCCCCACAAGATGCAGAGTGGGGAGGGAATAGCTAAAATAGAGACCCACGTGACCTCTTCAGAAGGCCATGAGATGTTTAGGCAGGGGATTCTGCACTGCTGCTGTTGGTGGGGAAGTGGCTCTTGTCACCTAAAAGCAATATCCTCCAACTGCCTTTACTTCAGGGTAAAGTCAGACATGCTGCAGATTGGAACAGCATGATGATGTTTTAGAAATACAAAAAAAGAAAGCCATTGCCTCTTTCCTAGTGTGACAGCCAGCAATTTGATGGTGCTCCAGTATTGTAAAAGCTTCCAACAGTACCTTCCAGATCTAGCACACAGCTGACCCCTTCTGACTTTGTCACCTTTTCTTCTGGACTACCAGAAAATGTCAAGTTTGATTCACGTGCTTCAAGAAACGTGAATTTAAGGGATTATTTTATAGCTTGGTCTTAAAAGGCAGATTTCAAAGGCACTGCTCCCCAGTCAATTGTATTATTTGAATTGTGGGGGTGTATATATATATATATATGTATATATACACACAAAGAAGAAAATGAATATTTAACTTGCTCTTTAAGTGACAACTTTTCTTTCTAACACTGGTATTTACCATACTGCAAATTGTGTCTGCATTGGTAATGGAGCAGAAATGAAGGTCAGGACATACATTTTTTCAGGAGAAGGTTTTTGAACACATTTCAGCCAGACTGAACACAAAAGAGTTTATTTCTGTACATGTCAATTTTAGAGAAACTCAAGGTACAGAATCTGTAGAAACTGGGCTTTACCCATGACAAGACTTGTCATTTAGACTTGCCATTTTTAGTTTGAGCAAAAGAAAACAGTAGTTTTCTCTTTCGACAATGCAGCATATTTACAGAAATTAGACACACCAAGTACCTAACTAAAGTTATGACATGTTCACTTTTCTGTCATATTTAAAGTTAAAATATATAAAGCAAAAAAAAAAAGCAAAGTTTGGAGGCAACACATACACACATATGCAAAAGGGCACACAAAATGCTTGTATACCTATATGGACTTAAACACCATAGCAGATCCTGTTGCAGGATATGGCCCTGATGAAACAGAAAAAGGGAACATTACAAGAAACAGCAGCTTAGCAGTAAAATCTAATGTGGTCCCAATTCTTCTCTAGCTGGGAAGAAAACTCAGCTTCACCGATGCATGTTAAGCATCAGAGTCCATGGGGATCACAAAAAGTGATGGTGTGGTACAGCCACTGAAGAGCACGCAGGACAGATGCTGAGAACACTCAGAGGGGAAAGAAGCCATCAGGGTGCCATTGTGGCTACAGAGGGATGGATACACAAATTCAGGCTGATTCCTACCCTGTCTCACCTGAACTCTTTGGCTCCACAAATATTATGGAGATCATGGCCCATTTTGGAGGCATTATGCAAAGCAAAAAGGTTAAAGCATGAAAAAAAAAATTTACATTATGGTAGGGAATCCCAGTTTTTGAGAATTGTGACATTTATTACTTATTACAAACTGTGTTGTGTTTTTTAGAACACTAATTAGGAACCCCCTGCTATCATATCCCTGATGTTTACTTACGTTGTAATAACACTTTTTAAAATTTACTGCATTTAAAGTTCCCCTTTTGTATTGTGAAGGAGGAGTAGGTGAGCAATATGAGCAATATGTCATATTTGATACATAAACTGGGGGTCAGCTTCCCCTTGATAGCTTTGGCCTTGGCTCTCTTTTCTTCTTTTCCTGCATTTCAATGACCTGCATCTGAGGAGAACTCTGTTTGTTCTGCCCTCGATCCTGATCCATAAGTTCCTGCATCCACTACCAGGACCCAGCCTCTGAGCCTGGCTCCCATCTGCTACTGAGGCCTTCCGCCACAGTATCAGTGGTGGCATAGTTGTTATCAAGGGGAGTTTGGGTTCGGTATTGGGTTTTATACATATTTATATATATTTTATTTATCATTATTATTATCATTAAAGT
>VWZX01001515.1:9883-23212 GCA_013399015.1 Galbula dea | reverse complement strand
TTTTAACCCCTTGGCTCCCGTTTTAACCCCTTGGCTCCCGTTTTAACCCCTTGGCTCCCGTTTTTACCCCCTTGGCTCCCGTTTTGAACCCTTTCACACCCGTTTCACAACCGTTTCAAGCCCGTTTCCCCCCCTTGGCTCCCGTTTTGAACCCTTTCACGCCCATTTGCACCCGTTTCACACCCGTTTTCACCCGTTTCAAGCCCGTTTTCACCCCTTGGCTCCCANCTCCTGTTTTACCCCCTTGGTTCCCGTTTTTACCCCCTTGGCTCCCGTTTTCAACCCTTTCACACCTGTTTTACACCCGTTTTCACCCGTTTCAAACCCGTTTTACCCCCTCGGCTCCCGTTTTGAACCCTTTCACACCCGTTTCCAACCATTTCAAGCCCGTTTTTAGCCCTTTCACGCCCGTTTCCAACCGTTTTAAGCCCTTTTTAACACCTAGTCTCCCGTTCTAACACCTAGGCTCCCGTTTTTAACCCCTTGGCTCCCTTTTTGAACCCTTTCAAGCCCGTTTTCACCCGTTTCACGCCCTTTTTCACCCCTAGGCTCCCGTTTTAACCCCTTGGCTCCTGTTTCCAACCATTTCACGCCCGTTTTTAACCCTTTCGCGCCCGTTTCCAACCGGTTTAAGCCCTTTTTAACACCTAGTCTCCCGTTCCAACACCTAGGCTCCTGGTTTAACCGTTTTAAGCCCTTTTGTAACCTTTCCAGCCCGTTTTTACCCCCTTGGCTCCCGTTTTAACCCCTTGGCTCCTGGTTTCAACCCTTTCCAGCCCGTTTTTAACCCTTTCATTCAGTTTTCAACCATTCCAAGCCCGTTTCAACCCCTTGGCTCCCTTTTTTAACCCCCTGGCTCCCGTTATTAACCCTTTCACCCCCGTTTTCAACCCTTCCATGCCCATTTTCACTCCTAGGCTCCGGTTTCAACCCTTTCCAGCCTGTTTTTAACCCCTTGGCTCCCGTTTTAACCCCTTGGCTCCTGGTTTCAACCCTTTCCCGACCGTTTTTAACCCTTTCACGCCCATTTTCAACCCTTTTAAGCCTGTTTTTAACCCCTTGGCTCCCGTTTTAACCCCTTGGCTCCTGGTTTCAACCCTTTCCCGACCGTTTTTAACCCTTTCACGCCCATTTTCAACCCTTTTAAGCCTGTTTTTAACCCCTTGGCTCCCATTTTTAAGCCCTTGCCTCCCGTTTTCAGCCCTTTCCAGCCAGTTTTCACCCCTTGGCTCCCGTTTTTAACCCTTTCGAGTCCACTTTGAAACGTCCCACGCCCGTTTTTAACCCCTTCGGGTCCATTTCCAACCATTTCACGCCCATTTTTAGCCCTTTCCCTATCCCATTTTTAACCCATTTCAATGCCCATTTGAACTCTTCAGTTCCCATTTTGAACCCTTCCTCCTCCTCCTTTTGCCCCCCTTCTGGGGGTGCTGAGCCCCCTCCCAGCCCCTCAAGCAGGGCAGGATTGGGCTTACACCCCCCTCCCCTTCTGTCCTCCTTCTCCCTTTCCCCTTTCCCCCCAAACACCTCAAACTGCCCCAAATCCACAGCGATTGGCTCCAAAGCAGAACCCAGCTGCGACATCCCCATCCTGGAGGAGGCCAAGAGGGAGTGTGGGGACCCCAAGGTGGGGTAGGGACAGACAGACTGACGGGGCAGGGATGGTTGGCTGGACAGACATCTGGAGAGAGGGAGGAAGGAAAGAAGTGAGGAACAGATGGAAGGTCAAAGAGGTGGTTGGAAGGACAGAGAGATGGACAGGGAGGTGGAGGGGTGGAAGGACAGACAGACAGATGGAGGAAGGGGTGGGTGGAGGGAGGGACAGACAGACGGATGGAGGGTCAAAGGGATAGTTGAGAGGACAGATGGACAGAAGGAGATGTGGAGGGGGATGGCTGGACAGACAGACAGGTGGCTGGAGAAAGGGACAGACAGAGGGAAGGGTGGAGGAACAGAGGGAGGGACTGTTGGATGGATGGACAGAAGGAAGGAAGGATGGACAGGGGCATGGTCAAGGGGTTGGGTGGGTGGATGGACAGACAGATGGACAGAGGGAGGAGAGGCTGGAAGGACAGCCAGCCAGCCAGACACCCTGTGTGCACCCAGACCCTGGCGGGGTCCTTCCCCTGCCCCCAGCTCCAGGTGACCCAGCAGCTGCTGAGCTCTGCCTGTGCCCAGCCCTCCCTGGACAAAGTGCAGGTGACACACGTGTGCAGCTGGTGGCCAGCTCCCACAGCTGTGTCCATCCCATGTCCACCTCATGTCCCTCTCCTACATGTGTGCATCCTGTGTTCATCCCATGCCCACCCCTATATCTGTGTCCATCCCCACATCTGTGTCCATCCCATGTCCACCCCTACATGTGTCTCCATCCCATGTCCATCCCACATCCATCTCATGTCCCTCTCCTACATGTCTGCATCCTATGTTCATTCTATGTCCATCCCTACATCTGTGTCCTTCACATGTCCATCCCACATCCAGCCCTACATGCATGTCCATCCCATGTCCATCTCATGTCCCTCTCCTACATGTGTGCATCCCATGTTCACCCTCCACATGTGCATCCCATGTTCACCCTCCACATGTCCATCCCATGTCCACCCTCCACATGTCTCCTGATCCCCCATCACCCTGATGTCCATTCCTCCCCTGTCCCCTCCTGACACACACCTGTGCCCTCCCCCAGAAGGTGCTGGAGAACCTGCAGCTGAAGGCCCTCGAGGATCTCCCCAACAAAGCCACCAAAGCCACTGAGCTGCTGCTGCAGAGCACCGAAGCCCTCGTGGTCCAGGCTGCCCTCCAGAGCTCCACCTCCAGCCCCCAGAACTTCAACACCTCCATCATGGGTAGGTCAGCACCCATGGGTGCCTCCTCTCCCTCCCCACCCCCTAAGACCACCCTTGAATCACCTCAAAAGCATTGCACCAACCTCAAAAAGTTTTGCAGTGCACCAAAAAGTCTTGTGGGATCAAGTCTGGTAGGACCAAGTCTTCTAGAAGCTAGTCTTGTGGGACCAAGCCTTGTGGGACCTGGTCTTGTAGGACCAGGTCTTGTGGGACCAGGTCTTGTAGGACCAAGCCTTGTAGGACCAAGTCTTCTGGAACCTAGTCTTGTAGGACCAGGTCTTGTGGGATCAAGTCTGGTAGGACCAAGTCTTCTAGAAGCTAGTCTTGAAGGACCAAGCCTTGTGGGACCTGGTCTTGTAGGACCAGGTCTTGTGGGACCAGGTCTTGTAGGACCAAGTCTTCTAGAACTTAGTCTTGTGGGACCAAGCCTTGAAGGACCAAGCCTTGTAGGACCTAGTCTTGTGGGACTAAGTCTTGTGGGACCAGGTCTTGTAGGACCAAGTCTTCTAGAACCTAGTCTTGTGGGACCAAGCCTTGAAGGACCAAGCCTTGTGGGACCTGGTCTTGTAGGACCAGGTCTTGTGGGACCAGGTCTTGTAGGACCAAGTCTTCTAGAACTTAGTCTTGTGGGACCAAGCCTTGAAGGACCAAGCCTTGTAGGACCTAGTCTTGTGGGACTAAGTCTTGTGGGACCAGGTCTTGTAGGACCAAGTCTTCTAGAACCTAGTCTTGTGGGACCAAGCCTTGAAGGACCAAGCCTTGTGGGACCTGGTCTTGTAGGACCAGGTCTTGTGGGACCAGGTCTTGTAGGACCAAGTCTTCTAGAACTTAGTCTTGTGGGACCAAGCCTTGAAGGACCAAGCCTTGTAGGACCTAGTCTTGTGGGACTAAGTCTTGTGGGACCAGGTCTTGTAGGACCAAGTCTTCTAGAACCTAGTCTTGTGGGACCAAGCCTTGAAGGACCAAGCCTTGTGGGACCTGGTCTTGTAGGACCAGGTCTTGTGGGACCAGGTCTTGTAGGACCAAGTCTTCTAGAACTTAGTCTTGTGGGACCAAGCCTTGAAGGACCAAGCCTTGTAGGACCTAGTCTTGTGGGACTAAGTCTTGTGGGACCAGGTCTTGTAGGACCAAGTCTTCTAGAACCTAGTCTTGTGGGACCAAGCCTTGAAGGACCAAGCCTTGTGGGACCTGGTCTTGTAGGACCAGGTCTTGTAGGACCAAGCCTTGTAGGACCAAGTCTTCTGGGACCTAGTCTTGTAGGACCTAGTTTTGTGGGACCAAGCCTTGTGGGACCAAGTCTTCTGGAACCTAGTCTTGTGGGACCAAGCCTTGAAGGGCCAAGCCTTGAGGGACCAAGCCTTGAGGGATCTGGTCTTGTGGGACCTGGTCTTGTGGGACTTAGTCTTGTAGGACCTAGTTTTGTAGGACCAGGTCTTGTGGGACCAAGTCCTGTGTGACCTAGTCTTGTGGGATCAGGTCTTTTAGGACCAAGTCTTCTAGAACCTAGTCTTGTGGGACCAAGCCTTGAGGGACCTGGTCTTGAGGGACCTGGTCTTGAGGGACCATGTCTTCTAGGACCTAGTCTTGTAGGACTAAGCCTTGTGGGACCTAGTCTTGTGGGACCAAGCCTTGAAGGACCTAGTCTTGTAGGACCTAGTCTTGTGGGACCTAGTCTTGTGGGACCAGGTCTTGTGGGACCAAGTCCTGTGGGACCTAGTCTTGTAGGACCTAGTCTTGTAGGACCAGGTCTTGTAGGACCAGGTCTTGTGGGACCAGGTCTTGTAGGACCAAGTCTTCTAGAGCTTAGTCTTGTTGGACCAAGCCTTGAAGGACCAAGCCTTGAGGGACCTGGTCTTGTAGGACCTAGTCTTGTAGGACCTGGTCTTGTGGGACCAGGTCTTGTAGGACCAAGTCTTCTAGAGCTTAGTCTTGTTGGACCAAGCCTTGAAGGACCAAGCCTTGAGGGACCTGGTCTTGTAGGACCTAGTCTTGTAGGACCAAGCCTTGTAGGACCTAGTCTTGTGTGACCTAGTCTTGTGGGACCAGGTCTTTTAGGACCAAGTCTTCTAGAACTTAGTCTTGTGGGACTAAGCCTTGTAGGACCTAGTCTTGTGGGACCTGGTCTTGTAGGACCAGGTCTTGTAGGACCAAGCCTTGAGGGACCTAGTCTTGTGGGACCTGGTCTTGTAGGACCAAGTCTTGTGGGACCTAGTCTTGTAGGACCTAGTCTTGTAGGACCAGGTCTTGTGGGACCAGGTCTTGTAGGACCAAGTCTTCTAGAGCTTAGTCTTGTTGGACCAAGCCTTGAAGGACCAAGCCTTGAGGGACCTGGTCTTGTAGGACCTAGTCTTGTAGGACCTGGTCTTGTGGGACCAGGTCTTGTAGGACCAAGTCTTCTAGAGCTTAGTCTTGTTGGACCAAGCCTTGAAGGACCAAGCCTTGAGGGACCTGGTCTTGTAGGACCTAGTCTTGTAGGACCTGGTCTTGTGGGACCAGGTCTTGTAGGACCAAGTCTTCTAGAGCTTAGTCTTGTTGGACCAAGCCTTGAAGGACCAAGCCTTGAGGGACCTGGTCTTGTAGGACCTAGTCTTGTAGGACCTGGTCTTGTGGGACCAGGTCTTGTAGGACCAAGTCTTCTAGAGCTTAGTCTTGTTGGACCAAGCCTTGAAGGACCAAGCCTTGAGGGACCTGGTCTTGTAGGACCTAGTCTTGTAGGACCTGGTCTTGTGGGACCAGGTCTTGTAGGACCAAGTCTTCTAGAGCTTAGTCTTGTTGGACCAAGCCTTGAAGGACCAAGCCTTGAGGGACCTGGTCTTGTAGGACCTAGTCTTGTAGGACCAGGTCTTGTGGGACCAGGTCTTGTAGGACCAAGTCTTCTAGAACTTAGTCTTGTTGGACCAAGCCTTGAAGGACCAAGCCTTGAGGGACCTGGTCTTGTAGGACCTAGTCTTGTAGGACCAAGCCTTGTAGGACCTAGTCTTGTGTGACCTAGTCTTGTGGGACCAGGTCTTTTAGGACCAAGTCTTCTAGAACTTAGTCTTGTGGGACTAAGCCTTGTAGGACCTAGTCTTGTGGGACCTGGTCTTGTAGGACCAGGTCTTGTAGGACCAAGCCTTGAGGGACCTAGTCTTGTGGGACCTGGTCTTGTAGGACCAAGTCTTCTGGGACCTAGTCTTGTAGGACCTAGTCTTGTAAGACCTAGTTTTGTAGGACCAGGTCTTGTGGGACCAAGCCTTGTGGGACCAAGTCTTGTGGGACCAAGCCTTGAAGGGCCAAGCCTTGAGGGACCAAGCGTTGTGGGACCTAGTCCTGTGGGACCTAGTCTTGTAGGACCTAGTCTTGTAGGACCAGGTCTTGAAGGACCAGGTCTTGTAGGACCAAGTCTTCTAGAACTTAGTCTTGAGGGACCAAGCCTTGAAGGACCAAGCCTTGAGGGACCTGGTCTTGTGGGACCTGGTCTTGTAGGACCATGTCTTGTGGGACCTATTCTTGTGGGACCTAGTCTTGTAGGACCAAGCCTTGTGGGACCAAGCCATGTGGTACCAAGCCTTGTAGGACCTCCAGAACCAGCTTGTTGCTCTCCCTGTTGCCCTTGTCTGGGCTCTCCAAGAGCACAGGCTGACCAAAAAAGCCCCCCAAAAGACCTTTTTCCCCCCCAAACCAGAAGCCACAGTGCAGGTGATGGATGACAAGTGCCATCAGCCCACCCTGGTGCTGACTGTGGGTGAGGAGAACCTGACCATCAGCTGCCAGGAGGTGATGGATGAAGCCCAAGCAGGTCTGGCCACCAAGATACCACTGCCATCTCCCTACCCCTAAAACAAGCTCAAAACCTCCCCAAATTTGGGACTTTTTGAGGTGCTTTGGGGGATTTTTTGGGGTGGTTTGAGGGGTTTGGAGATGTTGGAGGTGGTTCCTTGGGCCAGGTCTCCAAGAAGGGAAGCATGTGGTGGCCTTCATCGTCTACAAGAAGGGAGAGGAGCTGCTGGGAGGCATCATGGAGGGGAAGCAAGGGAGAATCAACTCCCATGTGGTTGGTGCCACCTTGAAGAAGCCTGGGGGAACCTTCAAGGTCAACTTCAAGGTCAACCTGCAACACCAGGAGGTGGGTGCTGGGAAGGTGCCCCAGGGCTTGGGGGAGGAGGCAAGGGAGGGAGGGTGAGGGATATGTGCTGGAGGTGGGGAGGGAGAGGTCTGAGGTGGGGTCTGCAGCCTGGAGGGGATGTGAATCTGGATTCAGGGTGAATCCAGAGTTGGTGCAGCCCAATCCTGGGGCAGATCTGGATCCAGGGTGAATCTGGATCCAGGGTGAATCCAGAGTTGGTGCAGACCAATCCTGGTGCAGATCTGGATCCAGTGTGACTCTGGATCCAGGGTGAATCCAGACTCAGTGCAGCCCAATCCTGATGCAGATCTGCATCCAGGGTGAATCCAGACTCCGTGCAGCCCAATCCTGGGGCAGATCTGGGTCCAGGGTGAATCCAGACTCAGTGCAGCCCAATCCTGATGCAGATCTGCATCCAGGGTGAATCTGGATCCAGGGTGAATCCAGAGTTGGTGCAGACCAATCCTGATGCAGATCTGGATCCAGAGTGAATCTGGATCCAGGGTGAATCCAGAGTTGGTGCATCCCAATCCTGATGCAGATCTGGATCCAGGGTGACTCTAGATTTGATGCAGCCCAATCCTGATGCCAATCCAGATGGTGCTGCCCACTGGGGGTTGCTCCATCCAACCCTTGCTCCATCTCCATCCCTTTCCCACCGGATCTGGTGCTGATCTGGCTCCTTGGGCCACACCTGGAACACCTGATGGTCAGCAGCCTCTTCAGGAGGGGGAAGAACCTCTCTGTGTCTCCTGGAGGACCATGGCCACCCAAGGTTTCTGGAGCTCCTCAGGTTGCAGCCGTGTTGGAGGTGACATCTTCTACTCCACCTGCTCCTGCTCCCACTTCTCCACCTTTGCCATCCTCATGGCCACTCGTCCCATGGCTGTAAGAACATCTCTGCACCCTAAAAGTCTCCATTTTGGGGGTGGTTTTGCTTTTCCATCCCTGCTGGGGTCAGGCTGGGAAGTGTGGGATGGAGGAGAAGGGAAGAGGGAGGTGGGAGGAGAAGTGGCTGAGGGACAGAGCTCCCAGGGCTGTGCTGGTGACTGGGGCAAGGCCAAGGAGTCAGCCTGGAGCTCAGGAGGTTCCTCAGGGCTCAGGGTTGGCTCCAGGTTCAGGCAACATCCTCATCCAGGAGCTGGCTGAGGAGACAGAGGGAACCTGGGGCTGATCTGCCACTGGCAGGAGAGGTTGGGCCAGGAGAAGGTTGTGTTGCCAACCAGGGAGATCTGGAGAGGCTGAGAGCTGAGGCAGAGGAAGCTCAGGGAGGGTGAAGCAGGGCAAGGGTTGGGTCCTCAGCCTGGGGAGGGAGAAGCTCCTGGAGCAGGAGAGCTTAGGGCTTGGCCTGCTGGGGAGCAGCTGCATGGAGAAGGAGCTGGCAGTGCTGGTGGACACCAAGTCGCCCCTGAGGCAGCAGCAGCAAGGTGCCCTGGGGGGCAGAAGGAGGCCATGGGTCTCCTAGGGGAGCAGCAGGGGCAGGGAGGTTCTCCTGGGGCTCTGCTCTGCTCCAGGCAGGCCCCAGCTGCAGTCCTGGCTCCACTTGGGGGCTCCCCAGCTGCAGAGAGCCAAGGAAGCCCCAGAGAGAGCCCAGCAGAGGCTAGGAAGGTGCTGAGGGACCTGGGGCATCTCTCTGGGGGCTGCTGGGGCTGCTGAGCCTGGAGAAGAGCAGCCCCAGAGGGATCTTCTCCCTGCTCAGCAAGAGCCTGGGGCCAGGGCCTAGCCCAAGGGGCACTGGGCACCAACTGCAGCCTCAGGAGAAGCTTGGGAGCTTGGAGGCTGCCAGAGAGGCTGTGGAGTCTCCTCCTGGGGAGAGCTTCCAGCCTGCAGCTGGAGCTTCCCCTGGGCCAGCTGCTGGGGGATCATCTCCAGCTGATGATCTCCAGAGCTCCCTTCCCACCCTGCCCATGCTGGATTTAGGGATTCTGGGGGGGATGAGCCTGGTGTGATGCCACCTGTGTGATGATGTCACTTCCAGGAGAGCTTTGCCCTCAAGGTGGTGACCTATGTGGGGTTGTCCTTGTCCCTGCTCTGCCTCTTCCTGGCCATCATCACCTTCCTCCTGTGCTCCTCACTCTGGAGCATCAGCATCCACCTCCACCTGCAGCTCAGCATCTGCCTCTTCGCTGCTGACCTCCTCTTCCTCGTGGCTGTGCCCCTCACAGCCAACCAGGTATGGGCACCTTGAGGCCTCCTGGAGCATCTGGAGATCTTCAGGGGAACCTCAGGGGCTCCTCAGGGGCTCCACATGCTCCTCAGGGTCTCCTTCAGCAAGTTGGGGCCTTCAAGATCTCCTTGAGGTCCCCATGTGTTCCTCAGGGTCTCCCTGAGCTCCTTAGGGGCTCCAGAGGCTCCTCAGGGGCTCCTTGAGGTCTCCACATGCTCCTCAGGGTCTCCTTCAGCATGCTGGGGCCTTCAAGATCTTCTTGAGGTCTCCATGTGGTCCTCAGGGGTTCCTTGGGGTCTCCACATGCTCCTCGGGGTCTCCTTCAGCATGCTGGGGCCTTCAAGATCTCCTTGAGGTCCCCATGTGTTCCTCAGGGTCTCCCTGAGCTCCTTAGGGGCTCCAGAGGCTCCTCAGGGGCTCCTTGAGGTCTCCACATGCTCCTCAGGGTCTCCTTCAGCATGCTGGGGCCTTCAAGATCTCCTTGAGGTCTCCATGTGTTCCTCAGGGCCTTCTTGAGGTCTCCACATGCTCCTCAGGGTCTTCTTGAGCTCCTTGAGGCCTTGGGAGCTCTTCAGGGTCTCCTTGAGGTCTTTGGGGTCTCCACATGGTCCTCAGGGTCTCCTTCAGCATGTTGGGGCCCTCAAGATCTCCTTGAGGTCTCCATATGTTCCTCAGGGCCTTCTTGAGGTCTCCACATGCTCCTCAGGGTCTTCTTGAGCTCCTTGAGGCCTTGGGAGCTCTTCAGGGTCTCCTTGAGGTCTTTGGGGTCTCCACATGGTCCTCAGGGTCTCCTTCAGCATGTTGGGGCCCTCAAGATCTCCTTGAGGTCTCCATATGTTCCTCAGGGCCTTCTTGAGGTCTCCACATGCTCCTCAGGGTCTTCTTGAGCTCCTTGAGGCCTTGGGAGCTCTTCAGGGTCTCCTTGAGGTCTTTGGGGTCTCCACATGGTCCTCAGGGTCTCCTTCAGCATGTTGGGGCCCTCAAGATCTCCTTGAGGTCTCCATATGTTCCTCAGGGCCTTCTTGAGGTCTCCACATGCTCCTCAGGGTCTTCTTGAGCTCCTTGAGGCCTTGGGAGCTCTTCAGGGTCTCCTTGAGGTCTTTGGGGTCTCCACATGGTCCTCAGGGTCTCCTTCAGCATGTTGGGGCCCTCAAGATCTCCTTGAGGTCTCCATATGTTCCTCAGGGCCTTCTTGAGGTCTCCACATGCTCCTCAGGGTCTTCTTGAGCTCCTTGAGGCCTTGGGAGCTCTTCAGGGTCTCCTTGAGGTCTTTGGGGTCTCCACATGGTCCTCAGGGTCTCCTTCAGCATGTTGGGGCCCTCAAGATCTCCTTGAGGTCTCCATGTGTTCCTCAGGGCCTTCTTGAGGTCTCCACATGCTCCTCAGGGTCTTCTTGAGCTCCTTGAGGCCTTGGGAGCTCTTCAGGGTCTCCTTGAGGTCTTTGGGGTCTCCACAGGCTCCTCGGGTTCTCCTTCAGCATCTTGAGGCCTTCAAGGTCTCCTAAGGGTCTCCTTCAACTCCTTGGGGACTCTTCAGGTTCCCCTTCTGCACCTTGGAGCCATCAGAGGTTCTTCAACACCTCCTTTTTGCACCTCTGGATCTCCACGAGGTCTTTGAGGCCTCCAAGACCTTGAGATGGGTCCCAGGTCCAAGCAGTTGAGGTTCTTCAAGGGTTTTTTGGCTCCCTCCTTGCCCTGGGTGGGTGTCAGCACCTAAATTCCAGGACAAGGGAGGTTGCTTGAGATGCTTGGAGGTCTCCAGACCAACTCCACCTCAAAGCAGCTCCACCCAGTTGGGCTTCCTCAAGGCTTTTAGGTCCCTGCTTCCTCTGGCTAGCTGAAACCAACTGACTTCTGGCCTAGCTCAGCTTGATGTCTCTTGGCCACCCCCAGCCCCAAGCATCTCCACCTCCTGGAGGCCATGTTGGAGATGAGTGGAACCTCTCCCAAGTCCCCAGAGATGCCACCAGCTCTCTGGAGAGGAACTCCAACATGGTTTTTGGTGTCCTCCACACAGCTGCTGTGTGCCATCACCGCTGGCTTCCTCCACTACTTCTTCTTGGCCTCCTTCTCCTGGATGTTCTTGGAGGGTTTGCACCTCTTCCTGACTGTCAAAAACCTTCGTGTCCTCAACTACACCAACAGCAGGAGCTTCAGGAGGAGATACATCTACCCTGTGGGCTATGGTGCCCCAGCCATCGTGGTGGCCACTTCTGCTGCCATCCACCCCGGGGGCTACGGCACCGAGCGCTAGTGAGTGCAGCCTGAGCCTCAGCTGGAGCTCAGGCAAGGAGGGGTGGGGAAGACCAAGAGATTTGAGGTCAGGCAAGGTCTTTCAGGTCAGGCAAGGAGGGGTGGAGAAGAGCTTTGAGGTCAACCAAGAGCTTTGAGGTCAAGCAAGGAGGGGTGGAGAAGGCCAAGAGATCTGAGGTCAACCAAGTCCTTTGAGGTCAAGCAGGTAGGGTTGGAGAAGACCAAGAGATTTGAGGTCAACCAAGATCTTTGAGGTCAGGCAAGTAGGGGTGGGGAAGACCAGGAGCTTGGAGGTTGAGCAAGATCTTTGAGGTCAAGCAGGTAGGGTTGGAGAAGAACAAGACCTTTGAGGTCAACCAAGCTTTTTGAGGTCAAGCAAGTAGGGCTGGAGAAGACCAAGAGGTTTGAGGTCAACCAAGATCTTTGAGGTCAACCAGGTAGGGTTGGAGAAGGCCAAGAGCTTTGAGGTCAACCAAGATCTTTGAGGTCAAGCAAGTAGGGTTGGAGAAGATCTAGAGCTTTGAGGTCAACCAGGCTCTTTGAGGTCAGCCAAGTAGGGTTGCAGAAGGCCAAGAGATTTGAGGTCAACCAAGTCCTTTGAGGTCAACCAGGTAGGGTTGGAGCAGACCAAGATCTTTGAGGTCAAGAAAGTAGGGCTGGAGAAGAGCAAGAGATTTGAGGTCAACCAAGATCTTTGAGGTCAAGCAAGTAGGGTTGGAGAAGGCCAAGAGCTTTGAGGTCAACCAAGATCTTTGAGGTCAAGCAAGTAGGGTTGGAGAAGACCAAGAGCTTTGAGGTCAACCAAGATCTTTGAGGTCAAGCAAGAAGGGTTGGAGAAGACCAACAGCATTGAGGTCAACCAAGAGCTTTGAGGTCAAGAAAGTGGGGTTGCAGAAGGCCAAGAGATTTGAGGTCAACCAAGATCTTTGAGGTCAAGCAGGTAGGGTTGGAGAAGGCCAAGAGATTTGAAGTCAACCAAGTAGGGTTGGAGAAGACCAAGAGCTTTGAGGTCAACCAAGCTCTTTGAAGTCAAGCAAGGAGGGGTGGAGAAGACCAAGAGATTTGAGGTCAGGCAAGGTCTTTCAGGTCAGGCAAGGAGGGGTGGAGAAGAGCTTTGAGGTCAACCAAGCGCTTTGAGGTCAAGCAAGGAGGGGTGGAGAAGACCAAGAGCTTGGAGGTTGAGCAAGATCTTTGAGGTCAACCAGGTAGGGTTGGAGAAGGCCAAGAGCTTTGAGGTCAACCAAGATCTTTGAGGTCAATCAAGTGGGGTTGGAGAAGAGCTTTGAGGTAAACCAAGCTCTTTGTGGTCAAGCAAGGAGGGTTGGAGAAGACCAACAGCATTGAGGTCAACCAAGAGCTTTGAGGTCAAGCAAGTAGGGTTGCAGAAGGCCAAGAGATTTGAGGACAACCAAGCTCTTTGAGGTCAAGCAAGGAGGGTTGGAGAAGATCTAGAGCTTTGAGGTCAACCAGGCTCTTTGAGGTCAGGCAAGGAGGGTTGGAGAAGGCCAAGAGCTTGGAGGTTGAGTAAGATCTTTGAGGTCAAGCAAGTAGGGTTGGAGAAGGCCAAGAGCTTTGATGTTAGTCAAGGAGGGTTGGAGAAGGCCAAGAGATTTGAGGTCAACCAAGCTCCTTGAGGTTAGTCAAGTAGGGTTGGAGAAGGCCAAGAGATTTGAGGTCAACCAAGTCCTTTGAGGTCAACCAGGTAGGGTTGGAGCAGACCAAGATCTTTGAGGTCAAGAAAGTAGGGCTGGAGAAGAGCAAGAGATTTGAGGTCAACCAAGATCTTTGAGGTCAAGAAAGGAGGGGTGGAGAAGACCAACAGATTTGAGGTTAGGCAAAGAGGGCTGGAGAAGACCAAGAGCTTTGAGGTCAGCCAAGTAGGGTTGCAGAAGGCTAAGAGATTTGAGATCAAGCAAGTAGGGCTGGAGAAGGCCAAGAGCTTTGAGGTCAACCAAG